>JAVYIG010003671.1:117500-186867 GCA_035222895.1 Strongylocentrotus droebachiensis
GGATACACAAAACGATAATAGTTGTCTCTTAAAAATTGGGACCTCTCGCTATCCATTCGACCTCTGAATCCGCCTGTAATCTAGTCGAGACGGGAAGATCTATAGCATCCCTTCCCTTCATTAGTTACCCAATTTAAATCATACAAAATACAAAAAGCAGTCTGTGTGCTATTTAATTAACATTGGACTGTATTTAAACTTCATGTTATGTTGTATAATTTAATGAACACTGATGAATATGAGAACCAATACATGCATAGAGCAACGTCGATCTGGCGCTGCTCAGTGGCTGCCGGGCTCACGATCAATTGGGCAAAAAGAATTTCCGTTTCGGTTTAATAAAATTTGGAGTGGACTATTAGGCTATTATTATTATTATTATTATTATTATTATTATTATTATGCAGCAAGAACATATGACCTAAGCTATATACAGAGACTGCTCAGAAAGACGATCCCATTTCACATAATTATATTCACATCGACTTGAACATGGGGCTTCAGATGACAATGACCAAGAAGACAATGATAACGATGATTTGTTATTTTTTGTACAAGACTACATTATTATCAGTTGTCTATTCTCCTTCTTCTGTCAATCTTCAAAGGGCTACGTATCCTATCACGAAAATGAAGCAAACATTACAAGTGGTGTGAGGAGGACAACTTTTGTTTATTGGGATAAGGGCATTAGATGCCTTGGTAGTAGTCCCTGAAAGTTCTTTGGACTGTCCCGGGACTGTCAGCGTGCATTACATTTTGTTGGAAGATTGTTCCCTATCTTAATCCCGCTCACCATCAATCCTATATAGCATGGGCATTCTTAATGATTTATCGTGGTGACGAAACATGTTGTAAAATGAAAATATCACAAACCGTCTATACTTTTCATCATCATTATCAATATTAAATTCAGCATTTTCCTTCATACGCCTTGCAAAAGTATCCTCATCATAAATCAATGTATATTGAACGCAATATACTAAGGGGTTTGATATAGATTGTCATGCACAGCAAAGCACATCAAACATGGACTAGACATAATTATTAGTATAATGACATGGAATTCTAATGCTTCACACCAGTATAAAAATATAATGAAACCGTCGTTGTTGTAAAATGTATATAACACAGGCTATCTATGTCATCCATCATCATCAGCCATTATTAAAGTCAGAATTTTCCCTCATACGAGGGGTTACTGACTTCAGCGCCATGACGACACTTCCTCCCTCCTCTTCTTGTCTCGAGCATCCTTCTCATTAATGTAATTATATCAAAATCCCTTTAAAATAAAAAAAATCAAATGATTCTATTGCTAAATAATGGATAAGGCAAACAACTCTAAGCTAGTTAGATATTATATTCACATCACATCTATATGACATCGAAACTTTGAGTTTACTTACTCGCTGTATACCAAACAAAAGAGTGTAGCATATCAGATAAAATAAGAAAACATTATGACTCGACATGGCAATGTGGAAAACAATTTTTTTTAATTTTTTAAAGTAATCATTCAGTTTATTACTAAGTGCTAAGGACATTCGTAGGGTACAAAAAGTGGCCCTGGTCAACCAAATGTTTGCATACATTATTAAATGTGTTACAATATGTCATAATATTTTGTTTCCAAGAATGAAATTAAAACATTTTGAGGATCAATCATTAACGTTCCTTTTTGTCAGGTTTCCCCTTTTGAATACTTCGCACTTTTTGTTATCTTCCACCATGGATCTACTAGACTTATTCTTTTACGTTTTGAAGCCTCAAACTTTCAAACATAGCTTTTATATTTCATGTACCATTATACAATCCTCTTTCACTCAAAAGTGACGATCAGTCAATTGTGACAAGCAACAAGTTGATTTAGCAATCCCTATAATTCAAGGAATCCAATCTTATGAGCTCCCACTGAAGCAGCAACATATTATAAAACTACACTATAAAACATGGTTAACATGTGATTCAATGTGTCATTTACTTTTAGAAAGATCTACGACTGTATTATGATGAAGGTAAATTCTTTAGTACTAAAGATACTATTTGGGTTTAACATATTCCTGACATGGTATGGCACATAAACGATCATACATGCGTTACATCTTGTCTGTACTATTTTATGAATAAACGCATTTTTAAGTAAAAATAATTTCTATGTGAGTCGGACGTATTGTCAAACATTTATATGTTTGAGATTCAATGAACAAATTATGTATCGTGTGTTATCAATAATCATGATGATGAGGGACTGTTTATTAGACAGTATAACTTACATCTTTAAATAGATTACTCATGTGATCTCTCTCCTGGTACTCCAAAAGCATGTAGGATAAGTACTCGTCCTGTCAAGAATAACAAATATGAAAACAAAAGGTTTATCATCTTGGATTTAAGTGTTATTTGGGGAGGATTTTAAGGGGGAAACCTGTAAAGATGTATAGATCAGCTTTTTGTATCGGTTAAGATAAAGAAATCTCATTTCTATTTGATGTTGATGTGTCTATCTCTGTTTTTAGGGGATACACTCATCTATCCACATTTTACACATAAACATGTATCAGGATAAGAAATGAAACATAAACAGGCCTAATTAACCCACTATTAACATGATTAACAGTCACGTAACGGAGAATATTAGGATCTCTAACATCACCCAGCAATAAAAGTGTATCGGGGGGGGGGGGGTCATATGGGTCTTAAGTATGTCCCCTCCCCCCCCCCCCCCCCACAAAACCCTGGATCCGCCTTTGGTTCTACAAAGCAACCAAACTGCATAATACTTCTTCCTTCACGTTTATAGATATTTGTACCAAATCAATCTTCTTCTTCTTTTTTTTTTGGGGGGGGGGAGGACACCTCAGACTCAGGACTGGGATTATTTTAGGATTAATTGATCACATATTGTTAGAAAAAATGATTTGGAACTTCTCAATGTATTGCCATTTAAAGGATTTTAAAGCTTGTACTTTTTTTAAATTTATGGCGTCAAACGAAATGTAGTCATGTAACAATGATGGACATAAAATGCGCAGAAATATTTGCCCCTTCTTTTCATTCATGTGGTATATTTTCAGGGCTTTGAATCAAAAGTTACTGATCCAAACCACACAATGTGGAATGCTTGCCCCGAAAGGGATGACGCGATCGAATGATCGACACCTCGTGTGCAACATGTCTTATTAAAAATCAAACTTTGTTAAACGGTATGAATTACTCTATGAATGGCATCAGACGCTACACTCACCCAGTCAACAGTTCCGTCGCAGTTTGCGTCAACTTTCATGAAGACGATCGCCAACTCCTTATCGTCAACCTGAGAAATAAACCACACAAAATGTTACGATTTCAGTGTATTCTGAATAGGCCGAAATGTAATTCTCACACCCAAAGTTTCACCCTTTACGTGTTTTATGTTTTTTGTGTGTGCTTATTAATTAAATCTACATGCACTGTATTCAAAATGCATTGGTGCCCATAAAGTTTAAATACTTTTATTTACCTCTTTTCATGATATGATTATGCCAATAATTATGTGCTTGTTTTTCGTGATAGATAATATCTTCTCGTAACTATCAGTTTAAAGAGTCATATAGATTGATAAGATATAAACTTTATTTATCAGGAATTAACCATATTGTCACAGTCATTTTATGAAAAGAGGTATCTAAATAATGTCCACCTTGATGTATAACGGTGTGTTAAGGTCTACTTGATTTGTGTTGTGTAGCTAGCATACTACGTTTATTAACTAGACGTCTATCATGAAGGGAATATAAAGACGCGCTATTGCTGGATACAATTCACTTTGCTTCTTTTCGTTCATGTAATAAATTTTAACTATCAGTTTGACACTAAATTATCAATTTCTTAGTATTGTTATATGAAAGCGCACCAAACTTAGTTGATCAGAGAGGGAAAGAAAAAGAGTGGGGGAGAGAGAAAGAGAGCGAGAGAGAGAGTCACAAACAATTGCTGAGTGTTCATCATTTTTCTCTATATCGATAAATGATAACAGCGCATTGTTTCGTGGTCACTTTGCGATCTTCCAAACAACAAAAAAAAACTTATATTTTACGTTTTAATTTTGAAAGAGCCAAAACCAGACAACGCAATCCTAATTTTGTCTTGTATTCTATTTAATTTAAGACCCCGTAATATCGTAATGCTAAAAGAAGTAAGAACATAAGCTCAAATGTTTATTCATTGTTTGGAGTGCAGACAATCGTGATTAGTGAGTAGGTTGTATAACGTAACCCTGAACATTAACCAGATCAATATATCATTTAGCATGTTATAACAAAATAATATAACCGCAGCGAGTATCTACAGGAAAGCACACGAGTAGGGCAAATACGACAGTTATTTATTGAGTAGTTCAATAATTATTAAGTTAAAAGAAAGAACCAAAACGGCACACTGGACATCCAATTACAGGGGGGTGTTTCACAAAGATCCTAACTTGAACTTATCTCTAAGTTGGACTTAAAAATTATGGAAAGCCATTAGCATCTTTGAAAATATTTTGTAAAATTTATTTTGAAAGGCATTAATTGTTTATTCACATCATTCATATTTTCTATCATCAAGGAGATTTCATGTTCTGGATGTGGAATTTGTAAAAAGTCTAAAATACTTGAATTTCTGCTTTTGAATAAATTTCATTTTAAGACTCCAATGGCTGTCCATAATTTTTAAGTCCAACTTAGAGTTAAGTTATACTTAGGATCTTTGTGAAACACCCCCCTGTGATAAATGTCTTCTAGTGAGAAAATAACGACTATTAGTTGTCAAATCGACTTTAGGGCTATAGAGCCCAAAAGTAATAGTCTTGATTTTCAGACAATTGTACCGAATGGTCATACATTTTATGCTGCGCAAAGATTCAATCAGTTTAATCTTGGCCATCACAAGAAGTGGGTTATTGATGTAGACAAATGCTCATGTACCCTTTACAATTCTTTTCATGTATGTTATTACCAAAGAAGAAAAAAGACCAGTCAGTCACTCAATAGTGTCTGACAGTGAAGTCTAGCAAGTAAACGGGTTTCCTTGCATAATTTGAATATGAGGACACTGCTAACGTTTAAATTTCACAGATAGGACATACATGACATATTCATAATTCCTGCAAAGTTCTACAGAATTTGAGGTTGGCTGCAAAAGGGACATAGTACCTTTAATCTACTGTTGCTGGTGCGTGAAAGGTGCACATATTGTTTACAAGTCTTTTTTCCCCCTAAGGTTCGTATTTCCGAAAATGAAATAAGGCTCATAACCATGATAATTCCCAAATGAAATAGGATTCGTAATTCCAAAATGAAATAGGGTTCGCAATTCCGGATGCGGGTTCATAATTTCGGAATCATGAACCTTCGGTATAACGCAACAAATCTTCAGAATTATGAACCAAATTTCTTTTTCGGAATTATGAACCCCCTGCTGCGGGAAATTGTGGAATTATGAGCCTATTTACATATTTGTAAAGCTAAGATCCTCCTCTTTCATATGAAGCAATTCATATGATGCATATTTCACGCATGAGTGATTAAAAACATTTTGAAGAGAGGAAACCAAATCGATCAGCCATGCATCAAGTCTTTCATCTTCTTTGAACATGGCTGATCGTCAACGAAACGAAGTTAAGTATTTTGTCAACTTTGTTTGTTGCTACGACAGGCAGCAAGTGAAAACGAATTCGTTTCATAAAATCATGGAAATGCAAGCATTACTTTAAACAAACAGAACTTTGTTATTCCTGGCTCATTTTTCCTGATTGAGGTGTCATATAAAAGGGCAGAAAATGAACTTTCTAGAAATGATTTTTTCTTTGAAATTCAGATACCGCCCGCCAAATGACCTTTTGGTTTACTCTCTTCAAATTGTTTCCAATTACTCATGCGTGAAATATGCATCATATGAGTTGCTTCAAATGAAAAAGGAGGATCTAAGCTTTACAAATATGTGTCATTTATTAAATATAATTCTCGCTACCCCAAATAGCGATTCTGCCGAGATCCGGGGAAAATCCTGAAAACGCGCATTGCATTATGGGATAGCTTTTCGACATTACAGCTTCCTGTGCAGGCGCTATATTACTAGGCGCGATAGCGTATGCACCGAATATGTCGTCTGCTCGGTCTTGTTTTTTTTTCGCAAATATTTCAACGTTTATTTGAACATTTCATTCGTTGTTTTTTGCGTCTTTTGACATCAGTGACGATGGTTTTCTTTTGTGAGGCTGCACAGTGCTGGGCTCATGATTCCAAGCGTAAGAACCCTGAAAAATGGGGGTGGATGAAGGCCGTGACTTGGGATGGGACTCTATACCGGAAGTTGTAGTGACGACCCGAGAGAGTGAAAATTACCTCGTCTCGCGAATTTCGAGATTTTCGTACCTATTTAGGGTAGCGAGAATTGTGATTAAGTTATAATAAAACATCGATAATTATCGGTTTCGTTTTTTTTTCTGAGACGCACTGTACAGTCACCCGATGTTTGTTTACGTTGAGTAATTTCCTATTAGTCTTTCTATTAAGATAAAAGTTTGTATACCAACACTGCGGAAACTTGATGCCGGTAGTCCGAAGATTACCTAGCTGGCACATGACAGGAAAGGCCTCGTATCATGAACGCCTATACATACTCTATTAGTAGGTCCATTGTAATACGAACCTAAATGTATCCGAAATTCTGAATATTTTACACGAGATCTGGAATACTTCACAAACGGTAAGTTGTTCAGTTTCATTCATTTCAAGTTTTGTTCTGATTTTATTTTTTTAAATTCTGTTCTTTACAGCAAAATGAAACAAATATCAATACCACCATTCATAATGATATTTAAGACATTGTGTAAAAAGTATATTACAATGTTAATAAACTTTTTGAAATTGCGTAGAGACCGCCTATACGTATTTTTAGTTGCCAAATTTTAATTCGTGGATAATGGTCTCCATGTAAAACATTTTTATTCGCAAAGACGGGCATCTGTCAGTAACAAAACGAATATACAGTAGGTTTGCGGTTGCACCATGTGTGTGAGAGAGTTTGGCTTCTTTAACGTAGTTACGCTGCAGTTGCTGGGATGACACTTGGGTTGTCAGTATAAAAACGACTATACCTGCTACTTTCCCAATACGTTTATTACAATTTTAATTAATTGCTAAAGTTCCATGTTGGCAGTTTGGGTTGCCTAATTAAAGCCCACTGCACACTTGCCCGATCATATGACTATTCAGAACCTGATTTTACATGTTTGAATGTACGTTTCAAATTTAATGCTATTGCAAATTCTTCTAAAACCGGATCGTAGTCGGATCATATTTATTTATTTTATTTATTAAAATATATTTAATCAGGATGAAAAGAATCAGATATACATTGTATAGATACAAAATCTGTTTTACATAATAGTGTCCTGTGAGTTTTAGTTTGATTCGTTTTTAACGGTTTCCCGTTGAAAACATTATTTATATTAATAAAAACGGGCACTCGAATATGCCCTGCTAAGGTATCGCCTCTAGATAACCGTTAGGGTATTTGATATTTTGATGGATAATGGTGTTAGGGCTCAGTTTCATTTTGATGATATGGGTTCATAAATCACTTCCCACCAAGTCAGTAATGAGAGAGTCACTTGTCATTTTGACGGCATGGGTTTGTATCCCACCACTGCCACCATGTCAATAATGAAAGAGTCACCAGGCGTTTTGATGGCATGGGTTTGTATCCCACCGCTGCCACCATGTTAATAATGAAAGAGTCACTAGTCAGTTCAATGACATTGGTTTGTATCCCATCGCTGGCACCATGTTATTAATGAAAGATTCACCAGTCAGTTCAATGGCATGGGTTTGTATCCCATCGCTGGCACCATGTTAGTAATGAAAGATTCACAGTCCATTTGGTGGCATGCGCTTATATCCCACTGCTGTTCAAGGTGCAACCGCATACTCTGGACTCATTATGTTAGACATTGTTTAGAGCTGATAAAGTATACATGATTGTATAATATTGTAACGTTTAACCACATCGATTGAAACAGTCGCATAATCGGCAAAATTGGTGGAAAAGTCTCAATTTTCCCGCTTCACCATAATCTTTAGTGCATGACGCCACAAGTGCAGGTGTCCAGTAATATAGTGCATAACTAAACATAATGGATGCGTATTAAAGGATGTATAGTAGTGAGTGCTGCTTTGTTAATGCAGGTGATGGATTGAACGGTAATTACACGGAACTGGTTAACTTACTTCATCCTGTTGTATGTAATAGAAGCATGCAAAACGAACAAATTTAAATATTATTGAAACGGATATATCAAAGAAACGCTTAAAGATCATCATTATATAGCACAGTATATGAAGAACGTAATAATCATTCACTGTATTCCGTCAACAAACCTTCATTACTCATCCAGTAACTCGAGTCAAAAGTGCCTCAGAATGAATATTCATAACCGGATTAAATTAAGGTTAAACCATGTTAACAGCAGAGAAGTACACTGTAAAAAAATAATAGTCGAAATAACTCAATAAAATTGAGGAAAAGAATTGCCTTATTTTTATTAAGTAAATATTACCTACGGCATCTTAAGTAGAATTTACTTATTTTGCTGAATAAATTTTTACTCAGTTAAATCGAGTTACATTAACGTAAATAATTTAAGTATTGTAATCATTTTAGATAATTAAAAAAAAAGCTATGATAGGATTACATATTGCACGATTTGGTACCCATCTAATCTAACAAGTAACATCCACTAATCATTCACTACTTCTATTTAAGATTAATCACTAATCACTAACACTACTTCTATTTAAGATTAAGATTCGACACATATTGAAAGGCTCCAAATTTTATATATACTTGATCGTAGCATCTTAAAAGGAAAATTGGTTGACAATTTCCTGAAATATCAAGTTTTGATTTGTTTTGAACTGGGTAACAATTAAAAATTGTCTTGTCTTTGCTTAGCCATGTTAAATGAATTAGTAAATGTTTTAAAGTCCTTAAATTTTCATTCAACCACAAAAAAGAATTGTTTTATTTAAAAAAGAGTTTAATTTGGTCTTAATGAATATTCATAAATTATGTAAATATTTCTATTACGCACTGCATCGGTCCTTATTTTAAAAAGATAAGAATAATCAACATAAATTGTTTGAGTAATACGTATAATTTCTGATTTTGAGTTAAAATTACTAAATTAATACAAGCTGAAATTACTTAAAGTTCTTATGTATTTGATTGTACTTAAATATTCCACGTATGTTCTACTAAATTGAAAGTTTGAGTTAGCAAGACTTAAATTTAGTGCGTAAGTGGCAAAACTAATGTTTTCAAGTAAATTCTACATGGAAAAAATACGTAAAAATTACCAATGAACAAATTATTTTTTACAGTGTATGGCTCAAATTGATGCGTTATTACTTCGAACATTGTTTTAAATCAACATAGTGAAAAATGTGAAATGATAGTGACCTGACTAAATGGTTTCAGAAAGTAAGATTAACCATTTAGTGGCTTAAGTTAGGAATATTTTATATTTTGTTCTTAAGTAATGGAATATTTTTGACTTATTCTTGGTTTAAAACAAATCGTGATTAGTCACATGTGGCTATACAAACAACTTTACAAATACATTAAATATGATATTGCAATAAATTGTACAACATAACGATCAATAGAGTATTGTAAGGGTACATCCACAATAAATATTTTGGCTTAAATGATAATAGAGAGATGTAATTTTACTGCAAGAAGACCGGTCATATACTGACAAAATTGTTCATTTAATTGTTGAGGGTTAAGAAGGTCATGGCTTTTGCGTTGAACAAACAATCATTTATTGTTATTTGTGTGAGATTTTACTTTCAAGGAAGGATTACTACATGCAGACTTACCATTCCCTCACCCATGATCTTACGCATTGCACCACGGAACTCATCAATATCTAAACCGCCACCGCCATCTTCATCGGCTTCCTATAACAAACAAAATCAATGCCAAAACAACAGTATTATAAAAATAAGAGTCTAACTTGAGAGATTTAGTAGGGAACAATTTGCCATGGAAATATGAAAGGATATGTGCAATGCTCTCCACATTTCATTTGCATCAAACAAAACAATATTATGTTCATTTGTAATGATTAAGCCTGAATAATATTTGTTATGATATTGGATGTCGGCCATTTTGGATTTCTGTGATTTACACATCGAGTGGATTTAAAAAATCTCGAGGGCCCCTCGACTGATGTTGATAGGTATACAGATAGGTCAACGGGAGTGTTCATGCAAAATTTGGTGCATTTTCCCGCTCTGTCACGGTAATTTCCTGTAGCCACCCCACGCTACTCCTTTCTCTTCTTTCATTTCCCTGTCTCTTTTGCCCCCTCCCCCTCTTCTCTAAATTCTTTTTCTGTCTGTTTTTCCCCACTCCCTCCCCCTCTTCTTATCCCTCGATCCATATTATTTTGTTCTGATTTTAGCTAGCAAATTGCTATAGAGTGTACTTTGCTCCCATTTGATGCTAAAACGAGTTAGAAAAGAAATGAAAGGACAGATTAGTCACCCAATCTCAATAGCGAGTTGTGACTTCAAATTAATTCAGCTATTTTAGTTTTTTTTATTTGCTTAGCACGTTGAATGTATATATCCACATCCCGTCCCCTCCCCGAGATAACATCCCCCGGGCAACACAGACAATTCCCTAAAGAATTTCTATGTAGTGATCAGGCTTCCTGACATTTTATTGGTTAAAAACTGAATTAAAAATCCCTTAAAAAAAAAAAAATCTATTTCGTCAAATAAATGATATCGTACTGCTCCATTCAGTGCATTTACACTAGATTGGTCAGTCTATTTGCACGCTCTTCTTTACAAGGATTCTGTTTTCTATGCTATGGTTCTTAACGAGAGTGTCTAGATTCTATCCACAGTCCCTTTGTTTACTATTTGTTATTGGCATTAGAAGAACTATTTCAGTGGTTCACAAAGGATCGAGAGCCGCTTATAAGACTTAAGACGGGATTCTCATTGACAAGTGCCTCATCTCTCTTCTAAGCCCTAAATCTCCTCAAAGTTACAATACCTCTGTATCAATTCAATGGTTTCGTCTTTAACTGAGCACCACTATAATATATACAGAAAGAACAGCTACTCCTGAAAACGCACATGTGTTGGTCACTTTTAGCTATACGATTGTAGTAACATAGTGCATTTAAATAGCCATTTTATTGTTTTGTCTTTATTATAGAAAATTATACTGTTAACTGTACATGTATAATGAAATATTTCCATTCATCCTCTTGTATCGTTCCAATAAAATGCTTCTCGTTGTTGTAAAGTTTCACTGACATCAATTAGATTCAAAGTTTGCGGGATTATGATTATTAGTAGTTTGTGTCAGAGTAATTATTATTTCGTTTATTCCAAGATTTTAATCTAGATATTGTTTTGATAAATTGTGACATTTTTGCCTCATAATTATGGGAAGTAACAAGATAATGTTAAAATATCAAGAAACAATTTCAAATAAAATCTATATCATTGACAAGACTCTTTCCATCACGCCAATAAGGCTGAGGTAAATATGTGATTTTGATAATCTGCCTTGATAAACCGATCATTAAAGGACCAAAGTGAACATTTATTTGCATTGATGACTTTACAAATAAAAATATGCTTTTGAATGAGTAAATTCAATGACTGATTAAGTATATACTAATGATTCTAAAGTAAAAGATTGTAGTTTATGTAAAATGATTCCTATGGAATGGATAAAGAAGGACAACATTCCTTGAAGAAAAAAAACATAAAGAAAGAGCAAAGAGAGAAATAAGAGGAGGAGAGAACTTGAGAAGAAGTAGAAGAAGAAATATAACATGCTCACCTCGAATATTTCCTGTAGTTTCTGTAAATGATCGTTGTTCATCTCATCTTCGAGGCGTGCTCCGACCTCCTGCTTACCCGACATCGAAGTCTTCGAACCCTGTGAATCAGAGTCAGAATCATTACTGTCATCGTCGGATATATAACTCGATCTCGCCGTCATCCTGCTTGATCTCCCTCGCCATCCAGGCCCTCCACCACCACCACCACCACCACCACCACCACCCCGTTTCACCGACCCAGGGTCAGGAGTGTTGGGGTTCGAACTCAGATACATCTTTCGCTCGAGCCCGGATATAATATACCAGTTTGCACTTTATTATAAAATAAGGGTTATCTCCTCAAACAAATGCCGTTCCTTATAGGCTGATTTTCATTCCAAATTGAGTCGAAATACGTTATAAGAAAACATCTTAAGACACGTCGCAATGATCAAAGTGATACAAGAAGTATCCGATGATTGTGGATGGTTTTAAGTCTTCCCATGATGCATCGTGTTTTATTTACAGTGGTAACGGGGGAGTATTTTGCTTGCCCACTTCTTGCTATTTCCTTTTATACTCCTGTACAGGTGAGTCCGTACGGTCAATGGAGGCCTTAGCCCGCTCATTTGCATGAATCTATAATATTGATCAATCCAATATAAGTTGATAATACCGTTACATGGTGAGGCATTGGTCTTAGGTCTTTGTCCGCTGGTGGTATAGACGGTGTATTTTGGATGGTCACAAAATGTTCTGCGGTTAACCATCATCTAACCTTGCATGAACAAGCTTTGAAGATTTGTCTTTTGTTGATAAACAGACTTTATGGTTCTATTACAATACATTGGCAGTGTTGATTGTTGAAAAGCGGGCAGAGTTATAAGGACAATAAGTAGCGCATATCGCAAATAGATAAATGGCACCAAATATTTTGGTATATGTTGGCTTTTACCGAGCTATGCTGGAACGTATATTTTAATCAGTTATCAGTACATTTTTGTGTCTTCCTTTTTCTTTTTTCTCAGTCAAGGTGTGCTCATAAGCAATTAGCATCTTACAAGAGGATCCTGTTCAAAACTTCTATATCGCAGAGATTTTATTTTGATAAAATAATTTATTTTTCGGGAATGGTAGTATTAGAAAAAAAGATATACAGTATTGTCAACAAAACGAAGCAAATGTTGTTGATTTCTCATTATACTGGCACGTTTTATAATTGTGGTAATAGTTACAGTTATTTGGTTCATGAGCTCGCTTGGGGTGAAATGAGCCGGACTTGGGGATCTTTTTGGAGGATTCTCCTGGTTACCTATTTGTGAATGACTAATAGGTAGTGTGCCAAATCTTACGGGCATTCGGTACAGGCACCGAGACTACATGGAAATACACTCGTATATAATACAGGATCCCATTTATTGGAGTTGCGGGTCCAAGACAACATGACTTGTATATTGTTAATGAGGGTATTTCAGTGCCCATCAATGCATGTGTCTCTCTTGCCACTATGAAGAAAAAAAAATATTGATTGGTTCAGGTTTTAAAAACAGTATGATAGTGCACGTGTTTTCCCTCTCTCTTTATAGGTCTCATAACAGATTATCATTTAACCATTGAACAAATAATGTATTATAATAATTACAGAACTAAAGTAGTGAATCGCTGGCAGTCAACACTATATTAGTACTGACTTCAGCTGAGGAGCCTGTGCCTTTGATTTTTATGAACAGTATGTCATCATAATGCTGTGAATCATCATCATCTTATTAGTAACCTGGAGATCTTGAGAGGAATATTAAGTGATCATTTTTTAACACGTTTCTTTGTTCCCGCATCGGCGTTGCCCCGCTTGCTCCCAGACCAAAAAAAAGAGAGAAAGAAATAAGCTCGGTGCGTGGCATGATGGAAAAAAAAAATCAATTCTTGACTTTATCACATTTGCAAAACACCAGTAGACTCCTATGTGTTCATGCTTTCGACTTCGTGCTTTTTGCGTCTTTTAAGGAGCGCGGCAGGTGTTCCTATATAATTATAGCAAGTGACACATTCTTTTTGTGATGAAGATGTTTTCATACGAATTATCATGTGCATGATTGCGTTGATATTCAGTCAAACAGACTTCCTTAGTAACTGCATGTTTCTCGCTATATCAGCTACTCCAAATAATAATTGTATGCTAAAATGCACCCGAGGTCCATAACACATTCGCTGACTAAATCAATGTCATGAGTTTGGGGGCGCGTGCCCCCCCCCCCCCCTCTTATCAAATGGCGAACGAAGAACATAATAAAAAAAGGGGAATTGGAAAGGGAAAGGTTATGTGAAAATGAATGACACGGATCATACCCATAAAGGTCCTGCATTCATTGCATTTCATCCATATAGAGTAAGAGTGGTCCCCCTGCCCCCTGCCCCCTCCCATAACACCGTTGCCCTTTATCGCCTGAATTCACGCCATGCCATGCCACTGATTGACTTTAGGGACTTCTAGATTTGCGTGGACTGATACGTGTGACACCCATTCAAGGCAGTGCATTAAAAGGACGTCGATCGTAGCAATCCACGTTGTCGTTGTGCAAATCTAAAAGTCCCTTTTATATCCTCTAATGATTATGATGTAGAATATCCTGAATGTAAAACCCTCTATAAGAGCTCTATATAGTCGTTCAATTTTATCATGGCTCTATGCTTCGTTTCTAAGTTATTCATCGCCGATAAAAATTAAGTCTAAATCTGAATATGTTATTGCAGCCAAATGATGTTTTTGTCATTTCACATTCCTGTACATGATTGTAAATAGCCAGTTGGCTTTTATGTTATTTTTGAGTACCCAATAAAAATATATAAAAAAATAAAAAAAAATTATTCATCGCTGATATTCATTCGGCTCCAACTACAATGATCAAGCTCAGTTTTATTGAACTATGGAGTGGTGTAGCATGACTTTAAACCGATCCCTACATTGCGGAAAAAATGAAAATATTCAGAGTCAAGTTAGACTCCCAATCTAGATGTACTTACCTCTATTTACTAAGACGTTGTGTGTCCAGATAGTTGATTAAACAGATATTTGAAGAAGTTTACATGCAACATTTCAGAAATATTTTGAGACTTATAATCTGACAATAACAAGAATATTGTAAAGGACAAATATTTATGATGGTTAGTGCTATTTACTGCATATGTTTCATAAATTCAAAGGCAAAACTGACGGCTATATTATTTTGTTAAAGTGTCCGGACACACGACCCCATCATGCATGTAGGCCTATACCCTTGGAGGAGAAAAATATATAAAATAATTATATTTGTACTTTTTTGTGTGTTTTCTGAATTTAAATAGATTACCATCTGCTGTGCCAGAAGGGCTTTCTGTCTTTTTCTGAACATATATATATTTATATTTGTTTTAATTTGATTTGATTTGATTTCTGCCTTTTTCCAAATACAATAACTGAAGAACAAATAACATGTACACGTTAGGTAAAAACAAATACTGTGTGCAAACAATAATTAATTCATGTCAAAATGTGATTTACATACAAATAATAACGAACTCAATATTTCTATAATATAGTATTATGAATTAACAATTATTTATTATCCTAACAATCTGTGGAAAAGCGCAGGAGACCGCCATCATAAGCGACACTTGACTAGGATGACGGCCACAAAATTCTGATTCTCAGCAGAAAGTTAGTGATTATCATTATTATATATATCTTTCATAGCCCCCTTCTCCGCAAATGAAACCAAATATTTGAGTTAATGTTGTCCTACCTTGATGGGTGCCTTTGCATCTGCTGGTGTAGAGCTACTACCATCGGGGGTTGGGATAGATGTTTGAGAGGCGGACCCAGGGGGGATGAACACACTCTTTCTCTGATCCCGCGAAGACTTCATCTATCATGGCGAAGTTTCAACAGGAAAAAATGGAAAATAGAATTTATACGTTGCAATGAGTTTATTGTCCAGCATTATGCATAAAAAGCAGTGCATCTACGAAGAAAAACACCGGCTTACTAAGGAATTCCATCATACTAATGGAAATGAATTCGACAGCTGAAATCTGAATAGACAGGTTTACTAACAATCATATTAGAAAAAAGTGTTTAGACGAAGGCTGTTCTTTACAACCTGAAAAATTTGCCCGAGGATTGCCCGATATATCAACATATAATTTATGCAGACTATAGGTCCCCATGAAAGAAGCATCCGTAAATTGAAAATAGTAAACCGAGTGCTGGTCGATTAATGCCCTCCCGCCGCCTGTAAACTTTAGGTTTCATGATTTCCATAACACTGAAGAATTGTATGAAAATGTGACTTCATAATTATTTATGAATTAAGCCTACGGCCACACCCATTTGCGTACGCAGGGGGAGGGGGGGGGGGTGTTTTGGGGGTTAAACACCTCCCTTGCACTGTCAAAACAAAAAAGTATGGAGGGAAAAGAAAGAGAGAGAGATAGAGATTCCCGGAATTCCTGCTGAACAAATTAAAATGCAAAACAAACAAAAAACAAAACAAAAAAAATCACATTTTTTAAACAGAAGAATTAGCATTTATTGGATAAGAATACCCTATACCTTGGCATCAATATCCAGAAAGACCTACGCTGGAATAGCCAGACTCATTACGCAACCGGCAAAGCCTCAAGGGTCCTTAACTTCCTAAGGCGCAACTTCCATCACTGCTCATCTAAGAAAAGTTGTATCTTACTCTTGTACGTCCACACCTTGACTACGCCACTGCAGCATGGGACCCTTATACAGCCAAAAACAACTATGCTGTCGAGAAAGTTCAACGTCAGGCTGCACGTTTTGTCACCAATAATAATTACGGATGGGACACCAGTGTTACCAAGCTACTCAACCAACTCAACTGGGGATCTCTTAAAGACAGAAGGGAAGCACACCGTCTTACCTGCCTCTTCAAAATGATCAAGGGACAACCCGACATCGACTACCAATCTCACACCAACCCTAAGCCAGACAGACGTAGACGAGGACACTCCAACCAATTTGAAATTCGCCACACCAACTCGGACGTCTATGCCAACTCATATTTCCCAAGGACTGTAAAGATATGGAACAATACAACAAGGAACCATCGACCAAACCTCCCCGCTCTCATTTAAAAATGCAGTTACTAAAGAACTTTTTCCCAAAATGTAATCGTCCACCCTCCACCACCTCCAGTCAAAACTCTTCTTCGGAGTATTTAGGAGGAAAAGAATCCAAGATCCAAGATAAGAAGCTCAATTAGCGTGATAATTGGGTTTTTTTTTTTAATTATTGGAAAATTTTGATTTACTGCTGTGTTTTCTCACCAAAAAACAGTAAAAGGGGTAATGATGGTGGGCCTCCATAAAAAGATTCTATGTGGCTAAAAATTGGATTTTGTGCGGTTTTATAGGTAGAATTGTTATAAAGGGGTCTCTTAAATAGTGTAATTTTACATGTTTGTATCTCATGATACTTTAATCAAATTTCTCAATTATATTATTTGAACTTTCTGACCCTTAATTCCCAGAACTCAATTCTCTCTTTAAGTTATCAAAAAGAGCAATTTTGCCCCCATGATAATGGATATTTCGACCTTGACGGTGCACTTCATATAACCACATTGGGCAATTTCGGCTCTATATAGAAGCACACTCTTGCCCCTTGAAAAAGATCTTTTGTATTGAACTATTAAACGCGATATTGGCTTGATGAGGGCTCTGAGAATTTTCCGACCATGACGGGGCACTTTACGCCACTTAAAAATGTCATCCACGACGGACCACTTTAAGAACCGAATAGGACAATTTCGGTTATAGAAGGGCACCTTTGTCCCATTAGAAAAATTAAAATTTTGCCCCTGACGGGTAACTCTATGTAACTAAGTAGGAAAGTATTACGCTCTAAAAGGCACTTTCGTTCCCTTGAGGGTAAAAAATGCATATTTCCCCGATGGAACACTTGAGGTTACGATTTTATTTCATAAATCATAATGTTGTCCATATTCACACGCATATAAACATGTAAAAGTGAATCGTCGAAAATTGACACAGTGGAAAAAACAACTATATAGTAGAGCCACGCCCTGCTTGAACAGTGATTGTAACTAAGTTTAGAAGGGCACTTAATTCGCCCCTGAGTCCTGACTGGTCAATTTTAGTAACGGAATATGGCAATTTTTGGCTCTAGAAGGGCAATTTTGCCTCCCTGAAAAATGAAAAATTCGCCCTCAGAAGTAGTAATTTATCTGCTCTAGAAAAGCACTTTCGACCATTGAGTATTATTGCATGTTGCCAAAATGGAACACTTCAGGTAACCAAATTCATTAATAATTATTGTCCATGTTCACACTCATAACATGTAATATTAATCGTTAAAAATTTGACGCAGTGGAAAACAAAGTGATAATATGCTTCTTCCCGTCACCACCACCACTGGAGAGAAAGAAAAGAAAATATCGTATTTCCTTGTTACCCCACGAAAATGCAAGCGCTTTGCTCCCTCGCTGGGTCATTAAAAAAATATGCCATCGAATTTCAAACACCCCCTTTAAAAAATTCTGCGAACGCCACTGGCCACACCTAAATACAAATGGTAAACAGCATTATGATTCAAACATAGTTGAGACTTGATTAATGAAAACCGTCATTAATTCAGTCTGCTCAACTCGTGTCTCTCTCTGCCTGTTTCATAAAGTTTTTATGCTCAGATCTAATGCTACACAACAGTACTCATGTTTAAGATTTCAGCATTTATTACCTCTTTTTATTACATTATTACCTCTGGGCCCCGTCTTACAATCGATCGCAGCTATATACATAACAGATAGGAGACTGAAAACTTGCGATTGATTGGAGGACTTGCGATTGATTTGGTTCAATCGTAACTCTTTGTAAGACCCAAATCAATCGCAAGTTTGCAGTCTCCAAGCTCTTATGTACATAGTTGCGATTGATATCAATCGAAAATAAGTTGCGACTGATGTAAACTTTTTGTTAGACAGGGCCCAGATCTTCGAAATTATCGGAAGAAATACAGGATTGAAAATAAATATGATAATTATAATGCTAATAATAATAATGCTAATTAGAAGAAGAAGAAGAAGAAGAAGAAGAAGAAGAAAAGGAAGAAAAAGAAGAAGAAGAAGAAGAAGAAGAAGAAGAAGAAGAAGGAGGAGAAGAAGGAAGAGGAGGAGGAGAAGAAGAAGAAGAAGGAGAAGAAGGAAGAGGAGGAGGAGAAGAAGAAGAAGAAGAAGGAGAAGAAGGAGGAAGAGGAGTAAGAGGACGAGAAGAAGAAGAATGTTATATGCTCGCAATATTTGGCAGGTCGCATCGCGATCGAACAAAATATTTTAGAGAAAATAATGATCTGTAATTAATTTTGTAGGCTTCATATTTTGATGACAAGAAGAAGACAAGAAGATTAGAACTTACCGTATTCTAGATCTGCCTGAACCCGATTATTCTGTTTCTGCGAAGCACAAGCATCTCACCATACAAACGATGCAAAATGATTGTCGATCAGTTCCAGCGAGTTTCCATTGAAACTGCAAGATGGAAATATGTTTCTTTTACTCGACTGGCAAACAAGAATTTTACCAGCCAAACTTAATTATATTTTTTGGGCGTGGTAAACGTGTGGAGAAAATTTGGTCATGATTTCTAAAGAAGAAAAAAAGGTCCGCGCGCGCGCCCATTGATTATCTCTGCGTATTGCATTGTTGGGCGTGGTGCGCTCTATAGCTCTTAGCTTAATTTGCTAAAGAAAGAAAACTCCATCTTCAAAAATACTACCCTAAATCTTTTCCCAGTGGCGGATCCAGGGGGAGGGGGTGGGCGCGCCCCCTTCCTCTGGCAATTTTTTAAAATAGATTTTTCGTCTAAAAAAAAGGAGACGGGGGGGGGGGGGGGGGGGGAGGTGTTGGCAGGCCGGTACAATATTGTTTGGGGCAATAAAAAAAAAATAGTGCTCACTACCCCCCCCCCCACCCCCCCCCCCCCCCCCCGCTTGTTTCAACACACAATTAAAATTACTAACATGTCGATTTGTCGGGAAAATAATTATATGACTCAAGTGTTCCTTTGTCTTTAGAATACAGTATGTTATCCATAATATATTTTGAGCAGTCCCCAAGGGAGAAGACACTTAGGAGAAAAACAGAAATGTATGATTTTTGTGTACACCGTCCGTCCGGTAGAGTAACTGTTATTGGCGACTGCCAATTTGAGATTCGCATAAACTTAGTGATCTCATATTTCAAACATTCACAAATTTCTCTTTACTGGTCCGATTTATTTCATTCTTTCGCCAACCTTCATATCTTATTTTGTTTATTTTCATATATAGGATTTCCCGGCAAAATTCGCGAGTTTGCCATTCGAATTGATTTACTTTGCATTGAAGTTAGCGCAGATCGGCTTTGTCATGCCAATCACCATTCAATTTTCCCGTTAAGTTGGTATTCAATTTAAAATTTTGGTCGAAGGTTTTCATGGATCTGTCATTTAATTTAGAAACTGCTCAACTAGCATTCAAATTAATCGTCACTTGTCGAGGCGTCATTTTTATCATTCAAAATTAACACCTGTCAGTCGTATTCGAATTATGTTTATTCAAGTTAGGGGGAAGAAATGCAACACACGCGGCAGTTTAAAAAAAATGCAATTAAATGCATGATTTGCCATTACGGTCTTTTCTGTTATTCCATTTATTAATTTTGAGGACAATGCATATGGGTGTAGTCAGACATTTTGGTAAAGAAGGGGCGAAATCAAAGGGCATTTCTGCACGGACATGTATATACCCCGGAAAAGTGGGGATCGGCAAAAATACCTATCCCAGTCACAATATTGTACCCTTCCTCCATAATGAAATTGTGATAAACTTATGATGAAACACAAGACAAACAACTTCCTTACATGAAAATTTACATAAATATTGAGACCATCAAGTCCGTAGATGTAAGTCGTTTTTTTTTCCTTAACAATCTAACTTAAAGGATGATGAATATCAGCAGAGATAAATCTAAAAGTATATAGGCCTAAAGTGTATAAATGCAAGAAAATAGAATATGATGAAATACACATGGAAAAAACAATCTTGAAAGAAAAAGAATGAGCTATAACAAGTGTGTAATAAACGAGAAATGTATATTGACCATCAATTTAAGTGCACAAAGTGCTAATTAAATTTTGAATACTATACAAATGAATTCGAATGCTAAAAGTGCACCTTCGCGATGTCAGAAATCGTGTTGCGCCAAATCGAATGACCAAATAGCGAAAGAAGCACACTAGTCAATAAATTGAATGAAACATAAGTTACATAGATTCTAACGAAAACTTCATAGATTTGAAAACTACAAAAAGGAATATAAACCCAAAATATATCTGACACTGACAGCACTAAAACCGTCGAATTTGAACGCAAGACAAATTAATTAAAAATTAATGACAAACTCGCGAATTTGGCCGGAAAATCCTATAGTAAAAATTTACGAATATTTACAAATACGAATTTATTTTGAGAGTTGGGTTGCCCTTTAAAAATCATCTCTGACAGTTTAAATGAATATACCCTCTAAGCGAATCGGAAGAAGAAGAAGGAGAAGGAGGAGGAGGAGGAGGAGGAGGAGGAGGAGGAGGAGGAGGAGGAGGAGGAGGAGGAGGAGGAGGAGAAGAAGAAGAAGAACTTAAAGAAGAAGAAGAAGAAGAAGAAGAAGAAGAAGAAGAAGAAGAAGAAGAGTAAAGCCGTCGACCGTCTGGTTGCTTACTAACAAGCATTTATGCTTTCTTAGCTGTCAGGTAAAATAACCACCACCACCAAATGAAGTGGAAAAAGAAGAAGAAGAAAAAGAAAAAGAAGAAGTGGAAGAAGAAGGAGGAGGAGGAGGAGAAGAAAAAGAAGAAGAAGAAGAAGGAGAAGAAGAAAGAAGACGACGAGGTAGACTGAGAATAAGAAGAAATTAAAAGAAGAACATTATGTTTGGGAGGTCGCTTTGCGATTGAACACAATTTAGAGAAAATGTCTGTAATTTTTAAGCTTCATGAGCAATTTGATTATTATCATACCTTAAAATAGTGCCCATTTTGATTGCGAAGTAAGTTATATTTCTATTTCTTTGCTGGGCATTTATCCGGGGACAACTTCTATAGAAGTTCATGAACGGTTTGCTAATTATGAGCAATGTCTTTGGAATTTTGATTAGAAATAGAATTTCAATGTCTTAGGACCCCAGTAAAAATAAGCTAATTGACAACTTTCATGGTATATCCTGTCCCGGGTAAATTTTTCCTTCTTCCGTAATATATTTAATTTCTTTGCCTTGAGTACATCTTTAACATATTGTCGAATATGTTTATGAATTCCTCAATAATAATTGTTTCATTGCATAGCTATTCAATAATCAGTGCCAGCCGTGACAAGATGTTTATTATTTGTTTGCTCCATAATGCAGTAACTCTATATGCAAACTAAATTAAGTAATGATGCATCATTACAATTCAACTCAATTATATTTCAATGTGCCAGTTTTGAGAGTTGACAGCACGCTCGTTTAGCATTTAGCTGATCCGTTATGCTGCCAGCTATAGACGACGTCGAAGATCATCACAAATTTTGTCAGCTGATCGCATATCGAGTAAACATAATAACATGAAGCGCGGAGAAGCTTCAGTGCTGGCATTATTATTGGAGTAAAATATTCTTAGCTTGGATCATGGAAGATAGGTATGTAAATTAACAATGTTAAATGCCATGCTGAAATAGATTGAAACTAATTACAGTGAATATTACACCCTAAAGTTTATATCCCGCCTTCGACCTTCCTCTAGCTCCTCGAAGTCCGACCAGGCAGACGGGCCCTTGTCGTTGGTTACGTTACCGCCGGGTACTTCGGCGGCGCGGGCTATGCGTAGACAGAGCTTGGACCGGAAGCAGTATGGGTTCAAATGCTTCAAATATTATTAGCATGATTGATTAATGATTTAGTGTTTGTTAGTTAGTATTACTTAACTTAGCGATCGCCAAGCAAAGAGGCATTTGCGTTGGTTATTATTAAATAACATGTTTATGTCTAGATCTACTGGCATAGAATACCAATTATTTTTCTTCAATAAAATTAAAAAGACTTCTGGCTTTCTGCTGTGTTCTGCCTTCTGGGGCCAGTTTCTCGAAACCAACAACAAGACAGCCGTAACTTTATCTGCAAACTACGATCTTCCTAAACTGTTTCACGAAGAGCTTACTAGCTAGACATCTCGTATAATCGATACTATCGGCGAGAAGAGGAGCCAAGACGTAGACATAGCCTTAGTCGCAATTTCACCGGATTTAAAAAAAAGGGCAATCCTATACTTTAGTGTGTTTTATTATTTTGGGTTTCTAACTTCAGTTAACAGCTCTACGTGCATATCATAGGGTTAGGGTTAGGGTTAGGTTAGGGTTAGAGTTAGGGTTAGGTTTAGGGTTAGGGTTAAACTGAAGTTAGAAACCCAAAATAATAAAACACTAAAGTATAGGATACGGTAACAAAAAAAGTAATGTTGGGAAAACTGCAATTATTTAAATGAATTAGGTCTAGATAGGAATAAAAAAAAGATTTAAAAAATAGTACCAGGGAATAAAAAATGCAATAAACTTCAACATTTGTGTATATTATACCACAGAATTACTTGTAAAATATAATTGTGAGTATTTCATTTCATGATCGGTGAATCAGTTTTGTTTTTGAGATGGGTATAGACTACCCCCTGAATATTTTCATTTGATAATTGATGGTTTATAAAAATACACCCTTATATTATTCTTAATAAAAATACGATGTTATGAATGTTTTGGACGTCAGCACAATATTAAAAATGACGAAACTTCAACATTCCAAACATTTATGTTTTAAAGTATTCAGTTTACACATTTTAAGATTACCGGTAAATTAATATGGGTCTGAAAACTGACTATAGCTTGCCTGCTGTTACCGATTACCCTTCCCTTCAAGGATTTTATAATGTGGAAAATAAACGTGTAAAGCCTTAGATTATAAACATGGCATATTTTCATAAGATTTTCAAATATAAAGAAAGATAACTCCCTGTCTAACTGAATGTGTAGAAAGATCATACATGTAGCTGTAGGATTTCTTGTCCTTTTTTTCCCGCCATAGTCTACCCAATGTATGACATGTGATGGCGCTGCCCACCAATGCATACTTTTTGTTAAAATCCAAATCCAAAAGTGATGGCTTTATTTTTGTTGAAGGAAACCTCACCCCAAAGAATAAGTGTAGGTATTCTGAAAAATGAGATGCATTCCTGCCATTTGATGTACATGTACATGTATGTTGGCAACACAATCCCCCATTATATTATTATCTGAATTTCTGAAATATTAGCTGTCAAAGAATGATATTTGACACTTTCAATCAATTTAAGCTCATATTATAAGTTTGCATATTCATTGTGTACTTGCAGGCTGCTTTATTTGTCTATTGAGAAAAATAATCCTCAGCAAATTGACAGGTACTCTTAGTCAAAATTCATATTTTTATTAAAATGTAATATTTTGCTGTATATATTGTAAATTGTAATATCAGCTGTAAATATGTTTCAATGTCAAATAATAACTCTCATCAAACTATTGTTATGCCAAAATATGTGTTTGGATATCTATTTTTGTCTCGCCTGCGTGGCAAAAAGCGAGACATACATTTAGGCGCCATTTTTCCGGCGACGTGTGAAACTACATTAACTTTTGCATCCTACCAAGTAATCATTTAACACCTGGGTGGAGACTGGCAAATGTAGAGTAACGTCTTGCCATTGGACGTTAGCGCCGGGCTGGGTTTCGAACTCTGTACCTTGTGATCTAAAAAGTCTGGTGATGATGAATGATTTGTACTTTAAAAAGAGATTTTTTTGTTACTATTTATATCTAGAGGCCATAAAAAAGCTGTGTGCATTGTTTCAATCAAACTGGCAATGCTCACACTTTTCAACCTGGTTTTTACTAAAACATGCATTTCATTACTCTTGGTTACAATGGGTGTTATGGAATCCGAGTACTTGATGATTGTTGTATTTATCAACAGTAATGAGGAGTCAATTGCTTTTGTTCAATACTGTACATGTACCTTGACCCACTATGTCCTTGACTATCAGTGCTTATTTTATTAGAGAAACAGGAAATATAAAACAAAAATTGTCTCTACTAGATCACTTCTGTCACGGGATATCAGACTACATCTAATAGAAATTGACAGCTCATTTACAATATTCTTTGTCAATTTGAATTCTTTTCCAGTGCAGTACCAATACGTAATCCTGTGTTTGTTTGGTATTACATGTACCGTACATGTATATGAACTGCCCTGAGATACTGATTGACCTTATCTACATGTAATTAGTGCTGCTGTATTAGTAACAGTAATAACAACAGCTACATGTATGTGTGTGTGATAGTATATCTGTGGTCTGATCTACTGCTAATTTGTTTATCCATGGGTATACACTATCCATGGTTTATCTAAGGATGTCCTTTGGGACTGGACTTTCTTATCGTTAAGTAAAGTTTACCGGTAAATTGTTCTTTGTCTTCCTGTTGTGAGTCATCATGGGATATCATGTGACTACATAGTCTATTCTTCATCTGAGCTCAAATTATTGGAAAGAGCCATAGCATTCAAACTACCGTAAATCTCCGTGTATAAGGCGCACTTTTTTGCCGCCGAAAAAAATTGAAAGTCGGGGGTGCGTCTTATACACAGGTACAGATTTTTTTTTTTTTAGTTTCGATTTATGGCGCTATGCCTGGTAATGTCTCCTAGCTCAGTAATCAGTGTGCTGACTCACCACTCGGAAACTACAACAACACTCAAATTTGTCTGACATCTTGGTTTGAAAGTAATATTTTTAATAGATCTCAATACGGTATGTAGTTTATAATAATAATTCCTCATTTTTTTTTCTATAACAAATAGTGTACCACAAGGTTCTATCCTAGGTACTCCATTGTCAGAAATTTATAGGATTCTATTCATATCATGCATGACTATTGATGTTTGGCATAGAACACAGTGCTTCTGCTAGGTGATGTAATGAGGCTGGTGTGGGACACTTGGTATCATGAAGCCTTAGACTGTTGTTACTATTATTTGTGACAAGTTCACAACTTCAACTGCACCTCGATGTTAAATGAAGGTCCTTCCCCGCGTGGGTTTTCGGCAACAAAACAACAACAACAACAAAACAAAAAAAAAAGTTTTTTTTTTCTTCTTCCCCCAAAATAGGGGTGCGCCTTATACACAGATGCGCCTTATACACGGAGATTTACGGTAGTATGCAAGCACATACTATAATCGGACGCTTTGCCACAATTTCCCAAAGCCTTGAGTAGGGCCTAGCTCTGTCAGTCCCTGGCTGTGTCATGATGCAGTATGAGGTCAGCCTAGTCTCACAATGCAGACACTGTTACGCACAGTGACTGACGAGGGGTTCTGCCTGCAACCAACTACCATCAAACTTGTATAAAGTACATGTATGCTTTAGTTGTCATTTAGAATTATGAGACTCGCTATACTACTCATGTCATGTATTTAATGTACAATGTATGTTCCATTTAATTAAAATACCATGTACGAAAGGTAAATTGTAGTAAACTAATTTCTGTGTAAAGCTACAAACATGTTGTACATGTATGTACCTTTATTGCAATGCTGCCAGTCTTGGTAAAAATTATTCTAAAATAGTGTGTTGACCTCTAAATTGACAGTTGTAATCATTCCCACTAGATTGACTTCTGTCATGGATGTTTACTACCATGTACATTGTACCAATTTTTATTTTATATGGGTTGGTTCTAGATAGTGATGTTGGCATATGTGATGATGATGATTGTTCTTGTTTTTGTTCTTTTCTTTTTTGTTCTTATTCACACTACTGGTATTACAATTTTGCTAGGAGTCACAGACCCTTCAATCAGATGTGTTTTAACCTAAAGTACAATTCTAAAAATGTGAATATTACCTAATATGAATTTGGAAATACATGTAAATACCATGAGAGGATTAAGTACATGTACTTGAGGTTGTGGTTGGTTGCTATATGACTGCTTTCTGTATCCCTCAAAGTACTTGTATGCTCAAACTGGTATTGTTCTAAACCAAGAAGTATCGGTTTACGGCTCTTATTGTTTGGTTTCATTTTATTCTTGGTACACAAGAAATGCTTGACGATACATTACCCAAAACGTACATTTTAATGCTAGATGTATGATATTCAACATAATTTTCAAAATGTTAAGACTTCCCTTCTGCTTCCTAAATAGTACCAACAATGACACCATTATACATGTACACATATTCAAAATGAAAGCGGAATTCCACCCTGATTTTAAGTTGGTTTTAATAAAAGCCAAAAAATGAGAGTAAAACAACTTTAACTCATATCCTGCCATGAGACTGCTAGCGCGCTATTGTTATAGTGCTCTGTGCATGCGAGCGCGCTATCGATTGATTGCCACGTTCATGCTAGCGAGCCACCGCTACTCTGCTTTGTGCACGCTAGCAAGCATATGTAATAACAGTCATTGTTCATGCCCATTGCACCGTGCTGAGTGCTTTTGCAGCGCTATTGAAAGTACCATCGCGTGCATCAGATTATCGGCTTTGGATTACGCGTCTTTGTATACAACAGTCAGATTGGATTTTCTCGAGTAATTTAGCGATTTGTTTTTTGTAAAGATTTAAATAACACGCACTTGAACCAACCCTAAAATTAACTTGGCACACAGGAGATTTGTGGCTGGCACAATAGGGATTAGCACTGTGGCACTGGGTGCATTGTATGGGTGGCAGCTTAAGAGTTAATAGTGAAAGTTTGAGCAATATCCAATTAAAAATAGGAAATTTATGAATATTTGAAGTTGTCATTGATCAGTTAGACACAAATTGGCAAGGCTGTGATGTATCTTGCAAGCTCCCCTCCAATTTGCCCTCTACATGAAATATCATTAACTTTCATTTTATTAGTTTAATATTGATGATAGAATAGATATGTTTCATACAGGGGTTGTTTCAAAACATATTTGCATTAATTGCATTTATGGTGAATGTATGATTGACAAATTTCTTAAAGGAATATTTTGTTTTCAGTACAGAGCAAATTGGAGGGGAGCTCACCAGATATGTCACAGAGTTTAATACCAATTTGTGTTTTATTGATCTCACCTTCAAAAGTGTATACCGGTAACTTTCTTATTGTAATTGTTTTTTTACTCAAGCCTTTACTGACCTATTTCTCTCAACTGTCTGCTTCTATTGAAACCAACTTAAAGCTAGGGCCACTCTAACCCAACTATATAGCCTTTCAAAACATGAATACACCTCTACTATTCAAGCCTCTGATTTTTCAGAAAATCTCTAAATTGACCATAAACATGATAATAACCATCCCTTTTTCACAGTTCTGTAATGTGTGTATGCATGCTTTTATGGATTTCATTTATTACAGTGAAAATTTATAATGTTTGGGATCAAATATCATTACAAGGTCTTCCTATGGAATGTCAGTACATTATTATCTTGATTTTATTCTTTCTAAATTAAATAACTTAGACCAGCACAGACATTATTATTTTTTTTACTGTAGAGGGCAAAATTAGGGTGATGCAAATTCAAATATGATATTAATGAAATATCAATGTGTCATAAGACTCATTTTTGGTGAAAAATCCTAGAAATAATACATGTCAGTCTAGGTATATTTTGCTTTTTTCAACACCTATGTTTTGAGTAAATTACACATATTTGTTTCATTATATGCCTATGTACATGTATGTGCATTTGTGTGCTCGACTTCCCAATGAGTATACATGTACTTCAAAATACTGATATTTTTTTCATTTGAAAGGTCTTCAACAAATAGTATATCATAAGCTTGATGATTTGATTTTATTTTATTCTGCATTTATATTAGTACACAGTTTTTTTATAGCAATAGTAATATAAAATACAATAAGTATTTTTCTGACAGTGAATCATAACTAAGCAAATTATTAAAGAATTGTTAATTTCAAAAATGAAATGATAAACTGTCATACATCCTATAAATACTATATTTCATCAAACATCATAAAATTGTTTGCTGAAGGTGGACTGTCATTGTGAGCAGATTGCTTGAAAATAAGACGGCCCCAGTTACAGTTAAAGAAACCAATAATAATGATTGTCATTCTTTTAAATTTGAGCCCAAAATGACATTTTTTTGTAAAAAAATGTGTGTGGCATCCATCCAAACCTTCTCACTTGATCTTTTCTGTGATTATTTTGGCATTGTTGCTTTCCGTTATTCCCTTAGATTCTATTTATTTTTCTACAACACTTTTTTATGTTTTGCTTGACTATTTCTGTGACTTCTGTATAATACTCCATTATGATGTGTTTAAGGTTTTAGTGGAAGTGTAAAATGAAATCAAATGACCGAAATTAGCATAAAGACAGATCATATCACGGTCAGACAATGTCTTGTAAGTGAGTAAGAATGCAATATTGTATAATTTTTTATTGTAATCCATATTTTGTGAATGGTTACAATTACATGTACATGTATACAGCTATCTCTGATATTGGAGAAAACTTGGAAAATTAGTTCATTTTTCCAGTCAGGGAAAACACAGAGGATTGAGAAATGTCTCTTAAATAATAATAATAATAATAATAATAATGGTGGCTTCTTATATAGCGCACATGTCCGTCACATTGTGACGCTCCTGGCGCTGCCCGGATTATTACCCTGGCTCCACTGCAGCACTCTAGTATTTCAAGGAATTAATTCATGCCAGGTAGGCCTACCTATTTACATCACCTGGGTTGAGTGTGGCAAATGTAGATCAATGTCTTCCCGAAGGACAGTAGTGCCGCGGCGGGACTCGAACCGCGGACCTTAAGATCGACAGTCCGTTGACGTATCCACTGGACCACAACACCTCTAAATCAGAGAAAAATCAGTGAATTTTTCATGCCCATAATGAAAGTAGTTGTCTCTTATGATTTTCTTGCGTCCAAACCGTTAAGCTATGGTGGCTATATCAGGGAAATATTAGGGACATTTGTTTTCATGAAATGCTCATAATTCTTTCTACCTTGTTGTAACTTATTGTAAGGCTAATAAAATCATTGCCTAAATCAGGCCTTTTCTATGACAGCCACTTTAATAGTAATAACGACCTTACATCAGTTTCCTATGTGATTAGTCAGACTATGAAGCTTAAAGTAAGCGGAACTGAAACACAAACACATACTCTTATTCCTTTTCTCAGTAGTAGTACTTTACAATTAGTTTAGAAGTGTGACGTTGTATATGAATGTCAACATAAACTAATATTTGTTTGAACATACAGCACAATGTCAGAGAGGACTGCCTTGTTAGATGATGTAGATCATTTCAGTGATGCTGCTGACACTAATGGCTATGTAAACCATGATGATGTACATGTAGAGACTAAACCGGGAAGAGCTTCTAGTGATGTAGGACCAGCAGAAAATCCACCTACAGACAGGTTAGTCAATGTGCAAAGCTTTTATGTTTTACAAACAGTTTTGACATATATATACAATGTACATGTATACAGTACATATTTATGCTTGACATACATTGTATAAGTCATTATTTTGATGAGGCTTCCATTTTTTAATTAAATTTGTTGTTGTTGCTGTAGAGTCGCAAATTATTTTAAAATGTGCGAAACTGGGCCGGCAAATCTTCATTTTGAGAGAATATGTTATCAAAATAGTAAGTAAAAAAAAATTAGAACGAGTGATTGTGTGATATATCTAACTTGCAATTTATGCAAATTTTACCTTGCCTTTGATGGATCGCTTTTTTGAAATACAATTAAATCACTTGAAAACTCTTGTGCATAAATTAATGACTTGTTGTTTACTACTTTTTCTTCAGTTGTTAAGCATTCCCATCCAAAATTGATTTTGAGATCTCGATATGGCCTGAATTCTTTTGACAATCATTTTTCTAGTTGGATGTTCATTTGGTACTAATTGATCCAATTACATTTGTATAGAATATATATGAGAAATCATGTATTAAGTTTCACATTCCTAACTAGTTGTTAAAATGTCCGCAAAATTTGGCCACCCCATCATACATGTATGCATGTTCCCCAGACTGATAAATTCATATTGTTTTAAGGATGTAGACATATTCATATTTAAACTATAAAGAAGTCACATATTTTAGTTTCGGACCACAGGGATGCACTTTAACATGCAAAACATTTTTTTTTTTAACCACACCCCTAACTTGGACTATGATACCCTTCTTGTGCAGGTATCGCTTTGTTTACGTGGTCTTCTACATCTTTGGTATGTGTTCCGTTCTTCCGTGGAATATGTTCATCACTGCTCAGAATGTAAGTGTATCTGGTCAAATATAGTTTAATTTTTCTTTTAAATCTCTGTACAGTGGACTGCTAGTGCAAAGCTGGCCCCTGTGGACAAGTACCGTACTATTTTAAAACACTGGGGAGAATACAATTTTAACTCTGAGAGACTGAGATACAAATACTCCCTTTTTCTGTGGTAAGATTGGGAGCTCTCTGCCTGTGATGCAATAAGTATGACGTCAAATTAATGAAATAAGTTATGAATAAATTAATGAAATCTTGGTCTCTCAGTATTATAAAGAGTAAGGGTGCCAAAATGTCACAAAATTTGAGCAAGAGCAGTGCTAATGTATAAATCTATTTTGCGTTTTATACAATCATATTACTTTGCTTGAAAATTGAAATGTCAATTATTGCATTTATATGTACTTTGTACATATACTTGCCATGCTTATATTGAAAAAGAAATTAATTAATCAAATCAAAGCAAATCATTTATGTGGACAGATGGCATCGTTAATATTCTAATCATCCTGTTGTATATGCAACAATCATGACACAATTTAAATGTCGCAACTAATTTTGTGCAGAATAATTTGACAAGAATGAATCCATTAACCATGGCAAGGACACAAACCCTCACATTTGGCTATCTGACACAACACCCTTAATCTCAGGAAGTTGTAAAAGAAGTGAAAGTTAATAAAAAATGTTATTTTTCTTAGTGGAGGAAACAGATTTGTTTAAAAGCTCCCCTTTTTGTTTTTGTTTGAATGTGAACTAATATAATGAGAATTGAAGTAAATTAGTATTTGATTTGAGTGACAACTATTAAGATCCTGCTCGTGAAACTAACAAGAAATATTTGAAACTTTGATTCACCTTATTTTCTCGGGACATACATTGTATGTACAGGTACATGTATATCAACATTAAAAGAGGAAAATAATCGTCTAAAAGTGAGAAAATAAGAGAAAAAATAATGATATATGTGCTAAAATGAATGTCGTAGAAATTTTTCGAAGTAAAAAGGACTCTCATGCCATATTGCTCCGTTTAGTCTCATTTCACAACGCCCCCTATCGTCAGAGCATCGTCAGAGTCGGCAGCCTAACATGTTAGCCTATGGACGTTTTTTTTAAAAATCATTAAAAATTCATTTTTTGTTTAAACAAAAAGCACATCCACCCCGACGTACGTTATCACTAGCTCTTTCATTGGAGCCCTCATGTCTCATTGACTTTTGAAAGTTCACCCACCGTAATTTTTCAAAATAGGTTGCAAGCTCGTCATTGCCTATAATACACATGTGAAACAAGTCTAACTTTGGACTCAGTCTTTCCAAGCGATTTGAAGATTATAGGTCGAGCACACGAAACATAAAAAGCATGAGTTATCATAGATCACTTCTGCCTATTTCATTTTGTCCGTTTCATCCAACCCCCCACCGTAATTTTTCAATTTAGTAAAAGCAAACATTTTGCCGAGGTAAGCAAAAACATGAATATTCATGAACGGTCAGACAATACATCCTTTTAGTACGTAACGTATAGTGAATGGGAATGGGCGATGATCCGTGTAGGAGGTAGAGGTCAGTAGTTTGTGCTGGCAATGTTCACAGCGAGCGAAAATGAGACAATCGGAGCAATATGATACTATTATAATATAATATAATATAAAGATATCATTAAGTTTAGTTTTCTTCCACTCATTATATAGTAATACATTTTTGGGGTTGTTATTTCATTGACCTGTGTTTGTGTAACATATTTGTACTCGCTCTCTCTGGAAGATAGTGCAAGTAGTTGTATCCTTTTAAATATGTTTAAAAAATGTATGTGTCTCTCATTTTTGCTTCAACTTTTCTAGGAATAAGAAAGATATTTTTGAATTTGTAGTGACTTAGGTAACATTGGGTTTGATATACATACCAAGAAAAAGTGAGAATAGGTAGCATGTGTTGATATATTATTTATATTTCTATGAACAGGATGTTTATAATTTATTCAGAAGTTAGGAACAAGTTTGTTTTCATGCTCACATTGCTTCTAAAGTGCAGTAAATACTTTTATTAATATAAAGCGAATCGGACCCTTAAAACTATTGTCCTATCAATCCTTGTAATGAACCTTTTCAAGCTCTAATATGGAGTTTTAATTTATCTACTTTGCTTTCCTATGTTTGCTTTATTTAGTACTTTGATTACAAGTTTTCTAACCATGATGAGAGCAACACATCAATACCCAATGCAACACTCTTTGGTATGACAGAGACCCCCATCTATTCACCAGCACCTCAGTCAAAGACAGAACTACAAGACATGTATGAATCCTACTTCTCTATAGCAGCCCAAGTACCCAACGTAATCATACAGCTCGTTAATACTGGCATTAAACACAAGTGAGTTCTGAATAACAGAGGCATGCATGGCCCTCTTGATCTTACTTCATATTCAAAGGTGTAATGCAGAGTGGAAAAATAACCTCTTATTAATTGTATAAAATATGACCCCTTTCTGAGTTACCTCTGCCGCTTTTGAGGTGTCATGGTCTAGGGGATAAGTGGATCATAATTGTCCATGGTTTGTAGTCCCTGCCCCAGTACCAATATCATAAGAAAGAAAGGAATAAACATTGTCACTCTTATGAACTCGAAGTAAAGAATGGATACCGACATGTACAAGGATTGCTTAGGGGATAAATGCAGCCACCCTTTCACAAACTATCCGAAGTACAAGTTTGCTTGACATCCCATTGAAACATGTATTACCGGTTATTTAAAAAAAACACTTGTCTCAGTGTAATGCTGGTAAAATTGTACTTTTGATTGTTTCATGAAACGCTGCCCAGTGACCAGGAATGAAATTAATTGTATAGCACATTGAGTACTCAGGGAATGTGGTATCATGTAGAATGTTATTACCATATTTGTACACCAGCAGTTTGCAATAACCGTAATAGTAATAGGATTTTTCAATACTGGTATTGAAGCCAAGTAATTTTTTTTTTTTTTGGATCAGCCATGTTATGTTAAATATTCATAAACATGATAGTGCAACAGATAGTATGCAGTGTGTCTCCTTCTTACAGCTATCGTGGGTAAATATTTTTTATTTTGCTATCTGATATTCACCCAACCTTTTCAATGCAATCTTAGGTCAAATACAGAAAGCATAGTAGCGTACATTGAATAAAGACAAGTTGGTTTCATGATCTCTTTGTTTTCTTTCTTTCTTACAGAATAACTCTAAAAGTGCGAATGATTACATCACTTACTGGCATGCTGGTCATATTCATTTTCACTACAGTACTCACCAGGGTTGATACTAATGGCTGTGAGTACTGGTTTTATTTTCAATTCTCTAATAGCATAATTGAACTATACATATTGTCTGTTTAGTACCAGTAGGGCACTTACTCATATACTTAAGCACAGATTCAACAGCCTTTTGGCTCTGAACAGGCTCTGTTAAAATTCAAGAATATGACAACAATGGAAAGCCCATCTCAGCTGCAAATTACCCGGTACACAAAATACTATTTGCATTCCATGGGCATGGTTCAGTTAATGAGAAAATAGGTTACTTATCAAAAGAATGTTGCTAGTTTAAGTTAGTTTGATTTTTTCAATAAAATCAAAGTGATATTAACTTGGAGTTGTCATATGAAAGGAAGTTGTTAAAAGAAAAACCCTCTAAAAGAAGAAATACTGTTTGGAAAAAGGAAGTTTAAAGAATATTTATTCAGAATATTTAATGCAAGAACTGCATAAATTGAACAAAGTCCAAGATAAAGTCAATTTATTAAAAAGATAGAAGGAAAAGGCTAGGATTGTTAATGGAGACACTTGACATTCTATGTGATTATCATTGTGATAGAGAGGGTAAAGTCCACCAAATATTTCAACTCATTAATTGTAGTAAGAGGAACTACTCTTTCTGAAATGCTACATGGTGCAAACATTGCTCCACAGAAAATCATACATCACAGTACAAGCAAACTTTATGGTGCATGTTTATTTCATGTAGATTGCATAGTGAGGACTGTCTGACAAACGTACGGTGTATAGTAGAATGTTTATATATGCTTTTATATTTTTGATTACATGTAATGGTAATGGTATGAACATTTGATGACTAATGTGGCTTAATTTGAATTTATGCTTACTATACATAGATCTTTCACTCATTATTACATTATATCTCGTGCTCTTTATTGAGATAAGGCAAGATTCATTTTTATAATAACATTTATACATTTTCATTTTTCCCCTTTCTGTTTACAGGGGAGCAGGAGTTTTTCTGGGTTACCCTAGCCAGTGTTATCGTCATCAATTGTGAGTACAAAGATCACATTTAAACAGCTGAAAGAATGTACTACCCTCTAAAATAAGTACTGGGTAATGTCATTCCCCCCCCCCCCCCAAATGAATGCTTGTTTTTAGTTATGGTTTGTTTTTGCAACAGAATAATAAAACAAATTGGTGTTCCATGCAAATGACTTTTGAGAGTGTGATTTGAAATGATGTACATGTATGAGAAACTTCTGATACAGAGTTTAAAATGAGTTAATTCTATGAAAGAAAGAGGGAGAATGGGTTCATGGCATGTGCTCTGTCCTTCCTCAGTATAACTCAAGCCTAAGGTATTTTCTTGCAAACTCACTCCCTCACCTCTCATTCCTTTTAAAATGTTATCTTGTTTTATACAGAAAAACGCAGAAAAAATATTGCATCCATGTATTTAGATAGAGATACAAGATTAATTATTATACTTAAACCTTCCTTTATCCCTCTAAAAGCCCAGAAGTTGGTTCCTTTTGACAGAGAAAAGTCAATTTTAAAAAGCAACATTTCCCTCCCCCCTAAATTAAAAAAAAAAAAAAAAAAAAAAAAAAAAATTATCAACAAACACTCCACATTTCTACCTACTTCTCCTAACAGGGTTGCAAGGTCATAGCAAGGGTGATCATGTCAGTTTGCATTTAGAGCATAAACACAAATCCAGTTGTTATATTTATCATGAGATATTTTGTCTTTCAGGTTTTAGTGCCGTATTCCAGGGCAGTGTGTTTGGACTAGGAGGATTACTGCCCAAGAAATATACCCAAGCTCTGATGGCTGGACAAGGATTGGGTGGAATAGTTCCAGCATTGGTCTCAATCATCTGTCTTGCAAGTAAATTGCTTTAATCCTTATTACCTTCACTATCTTTCATAAGTGATGACCTGGGCCCGTTGCACAAAACGTACCATTGATGGTAACTTTGCCATTAGTGACAGCTACCATGGTAACAGGGCTCAACAGCCAATCAAAATGAAGGTTTCCATGGTAGTTACCATTGATGGCAAAGTTACCATCAATGGTAAGTTTTGTGCAACAGGGCCCAGATGCCATTTCTTTCCTATTTGACAGTAGCTATCAATTCTGTCATTTACAAAGATTAAGTTCCTCTGCTTGCCTGTCATGAATTTACATTCTTATAAATATTGTAATTTCTATTGCCTAATGTTGTATTATATGTATTTTAAGATGCAAAATTCTTATATTGAATGTATATAATAGTTTGCATTTAAGTTGTATTTTCATATATCATATGGTTTATTATAATTCTGAGTCCATATCTGGTTTATTAATATATATTTCAATCAATTTCGATGCGGCCTTATTTGTGTAATGTCATATTCTTCTTTGCCGTTTACTTGTAATTCAATGTTTTTAACATGTTCCTTTAGTATTTCTCACTTTCCTTCCTTATCCTTTCTTCTTTCTCTTGCGCTTAGAAACATTGTATTAAGCGCATTATAAATGTAGTGTATTATTATTATTATCATTATAAATACATAGATGTACGCTCTCTTCTTTTATTTCACTTTCACTCCTCCCCTCCCATGCCCACACCCCTGCCCCACCCCCTTCTCTCTATCTCTCTCTGCTTTCCTTTCATTCATTTACATTCTTATAAATACATAGATGTATGCTCTCCTTTTCTCTTACTTCTCTTTCACTCCCCCCTCCCACACCCCTACCCCTTTTCTCTATCTATCTCTCTCTCTCTTATTTTTTATATCATTTGAAAAGGCTATACAGTGTACATGTATTAAAGGACATTGGTGTTCTTGAAGTGGGATATAATATTACCAATGATAAAAGAACACTACCAACAGTATCATATCTTGATAATGAAAATGAAATTGCTAAATCTGACCATATTTGTAGATGCCAGATTTGTACTGAAAATGATTAGACAGACGAAAATTCCCTCTGTACTCATTTCACCCTTTTATTTCTCACTGAACCAGTTATGATACTCTCATAGGTTTTCTGACTCTGTGCGGTTACTTAGCCTGTGTAAGTGTATTTTGCTGAGTAATTATGTTTTTGTTTTGCCTTGTGTTCCCCCTAACAGCTCTGAATGACAACTCGCTAGTTGGATTTGTGTATTTCCTCATATCCGTCATATGCATCTTCATAACGTATGGGGCTTATCTAGTGTTACCCAGAAATAAGTATGCTGAGTACTATCTCAATAAGCAAGGTATGTATGCATTACACCATTACATATCCAAAAAGTGTTTACCTGTGACAGTACTAATACCGTAAATCTCTGTGTATAAGGCGCACCCCTATTTTGGGGAGGGAAAAAAAAAAAATTGTTTTGTTGTTGTTGTTGTTGTTTTGTTGCCGAAAACCCACGTGGGGAAGGACCTTCATTCAACATCGAGGTGCAATTAAAGGCGCTGATTTGTGCTTGTAAACTTGTCACAAATAATAGTAACAATGTCGTTTTTAGAAGAATGTGTAAGATCATTAACGTAAATTAAAAAAAATAGAGTACCTAGGTCCTAGGATAGAACCTTGTGGTACACCATTTGTTATATAAAAACAATTGAGGAATTATTATTATAAACTACATATTGAGATCTATTAGAAAGATTACTTTCAAACCAAGATGACAGACAAATTTTAGTGTTGTAGTTTCCGAGTGGTGAGTCAACACACTGATTACTGAGCTGGGAGACATTGCCAGGCATAGCGCACCCCCGACTTTCAATTTTTTTCGGCGGCAAAAAAGTGCGCCTTATACACAGAGATTTACGGTATCTGTAGTTCAGATGTGTACTGGCAGACTGAACCTAGCTGCCAGTTTTGAAATCACCACAAGTTGCCAATTGGTGATCACTACGCTATAAATGTCAGACAGCTGGTGATTACCCTAGTCTATGTACATGATGTCAGGTGCTCTGTCGATCCAGATGGCTTCGCGAATCCTGGCCCAGTGTACGTATGTGTGAACCATGACATTCTACTCGTCACAGGGGAACAGATTTTGGATGTATCAGAACTAATTTTCTATACCGCTAATCCAAACAACAATAGTAATACCAGTTTCTTATATAGCACTTAACCAAAGTGCTACTCTGCTCACTGGGTTCAATTACTAATGTCCTTTTGGCAAGGCATTAATTTTCATTTGCCACACTCGACCCAGGTGAGGTAAATGGGTACCTGGCAGGCATGAATTCCTTGAAATGCTGGAGCGCTGTAATGGCTGCTAGGCTAAAGCCGGGGTAATAATTAGTGCGCCTCGGAATAGAATTTATAAATAGACGGCGCCATAAAAATGCCTAAAAAGCTATTTTAGCAAGTGAACTTAAAACTTGTAACTAGTATGCATCACTGTAGGTAGACAAGTGATCAGATTTTTGGATTGTCATGTCAAAGGTTAAAGGTCATAAAGATCAATTGACATGTCAGTATAGGCTTTTTGTTTTCATTGAGATATTCCAAGAATAATTCAAGCCAGGATCTTAACTGAATTTAGGTGGAGGTATATTGGAGACATATACATGTAGTCACATTTGTCTTGTTCCTTCTCCTTCTTCCTTTACACAGTTTCTCCAAGAACCGGGATGATAGATGTCTCTGCATCATTTAGTAGTAGTTTTGAAGAGAAAAAGACAACCAAACCACCATTTTGGAAAATTTTAAGCCAGGTAAACTTATTATCATTTCATTCAGAAAAGATGTGTTTGTTACAAGTCCGGCTACAATACTCAAGGAGAAAGGAACTGTGGTCTTCTGAATGATTTGTCCATTTAATACTGTTGGAAAATGCTGGATTGCTTAAAAAAGAAAGATGATTTTTGCGACGGAAAAATCTTGTGTAGTGCATGATGTAAGCGTGATGAACTCATGCATTGATCTCTAAACATAGTGGGCTGGTTCTCATGTATTTTTGTTCCGAGAATTATCAAATGAAATAATATTGGATATAGGAATCGTGCAAATCTGACTCCAAATGTATTTACACTTAAATTACTGTAATTTTGTTTAAAGAATTTGTAATTTACAATGATTCTACAAGTTTTGCATCTCCTTTAGAATGATGACAAATGGATCTTAGTTTTTCATATCTGTATGCAAATAGTCTGAATATTTAAATAGCTAGCTGTACCATTACGAAATATCAGCACTTTCAATGTAGATGATTCCCATGGGCTAAACAAGTAGCATGTCCTTTCTAAAGCATGAAACTTAAGATTCTTTTTTAAGCACTCTTTATATCTGACATTCTTTATCTCTTGCAGATATGGGTTCCAGGATCAATGGTATTTTTAACATTTGCTGTGACGCTGGGTAACTTCCCTGGTGTTATATCACAGATAGAATCTATGCAACAAACAGAATGGACAGGTAGGAGCAACTCTTTTTATCTTATAATAGTACTTTGTTCTTATATAACGCTTTTCAGGACCGCAGGCCCTCTCAAAGCGCTTTACAGATATATACTATTACCCCAGTCAGCGGATCCAGGCTTACCCTCACACAATGTATGCACATTCTCCACTCCCTGGGGAGCATTCCAGCCAGGCGTTATTTTTACAAGCGCACACATGCTCATCTAACCACATTAAATTTTGCATCCTACCAGGTACCCATTTAACACCTGGGTGGAGAGTGGCAAATGTCCGGTGACATATCCACTCGTCCACGACACCTCTACAATCTTATACAAGTGATGCATGATTTATAAAGTTAAACATATCAGTTTAATGTAAATGATGCATAAGATTAAGTAGTTACATTGTAATAATAATAATAATTATTATTATTATTATTATTATTATTATTATTATTATTGTATGCTATAATGTATGATATATTGGGATTTTTCATGTCCCATAGCCTTAGACATTCCTTCTGCTCTTTAACATTTACTTTACCTGATTTGCTTCTTTGCACGGTTGCTCGTTTACTACGCATGCAATTTTTCCACAAACAATACGCACCAATTGCATAAGGATTGGTTTGTTCAACACAATTGCTTTGTAAAATTACCCATTTCTGGTCTTTATTTATAGCGTCATGACAGCTCATTAAATACAGATGTAGATTAATTTTGCACTGGAAACAGTTATAATTCTAGAATCCTTTGGTATCTCTATCCCATGATAATACAATGTGGCACAGGAAGCTTAATTGTTTGTCATATAAAGAGTTAAATACTGTACAAGCTCAATATTGATATTCACATGACCATTTGGGACCTCAAAATAGGGGAATATGTCAAAATCTAATCCTAAATCCAGCTGTACCGGATGCGTTGGCATGTTACATACTGTCAAGATTTGAAGTTTCTTTACAAGTTATAGTTTCGATATTGATGAGATCATGATGAAAGTATTATCTTGTTTCTCCTCACATTTCAAGGCCTGTACCAAATTGCAGAGAATATCCTTTCATGTATGTAAAGTAGAGTTATTTAAAAGAACAAAAAAATTAAAAAAGAGAAAAGTCCCTAACACATCGTTTTCTCCCCCCACTCCTCCATCAAAAGCCATTGACCTGCGCAATATACCACTTCATCCTGTTTCCTGTTTGTGTACATTACACACCATTTATAGGGGAATCCCATCTCCATGCCAGATTTTACTTTGTCATTTTTCAGATGTCACATAAGTGAAGAAACTAAGAAGAATAAGATGTACTTGAAGTGTAGCAGAAGGAAAAATACAAAACATGAAGTGATGCGTCTTTCACATTCAGGTTGTTTTCATCTGGAAAATTTATCGCAATTTGCTTTGTAAACAATTTAAACCTGTACCAGTTATAGATATATTGTTGGAGACATGTTGTTACACGTACCGGTACCTCTCTGTGAAATCACTCTTTTCCTTTTCTTTTCCTTGTGACACACAAATTGGTAACTCTATAAAAACCCTTGGGAGCAGCTCATTCTTTTTTTCATACAATCTTTTTAAAATATCCTTTAAATTTAATTATTGATGAAGGAAAAGAGTGATTTCACAGAGAGGTACCGGTACGTGTAACAACATGTCTCCAACAATATATCTATAACTGGTCAATCTCAGAGATTGACCACCACTGGCACTGTAAAGTATCATACCATTTAATCCTTTATCATGTTTTTCTTTGAACTTACACAGATCTGTTTTTTTGTGAAATCCACTCTACTGTATTCTCTTTCAGAAAAGTACTTCACGCCACTCTTCTGCTTTCTGCTATTCAATGGAATGGATTTTTTTGGTAGATGTATGTCATTTATACAGCAGGTTAGTTATTTTGTTTTGAACACTTCATAAACAGAATATTTCATCCACAGAAATTCAATTGAATTCATATTCCCTGCATTGAAAAAAATAATAAAATAATAGGCATAGTACAATATGTCTTGTTTACCCAGGGTAGCCTCATCACTATTTATACTGTTCTCCCTGAGGGCCCTGCAATCATATAATTACCCTGGCCAGTGTATACCAATGTATATATGTGACTCAAGTATAAACACATTGAAGTGGTATTTCAACCATGCTTTAAATCAGTTGTAATAATAATAATAATAATAATCTTTTAAAGTCCACTCCAAAAGTTAAACCGAAAATGGAAATTCTTTTTGCCCAATTGATCGTGAGCCCGGCAGCCACTGAGCAGCGCCAGATCGACGTTGCTCTATCCCTTATTGTTGAACGCCAAACAAGGTAGCAGCAACTCCTGTCTTTTAACGTCTTTTGGTATGACGCGGCCGGGGTTTGAACCCACGACCTCCCGGTTGTGAGGCGGACGCTCTACTGACTGAGTTGTCGTAATATATTTCTAGCAAACAGTAACTGAAAGTGCTAGTACATGTTTTTACCCTTTCACGACAATCATTCCACATATTGTGGTTTGGCTCATTGACTTATAATTCAGAGCCCTACAAAATAGGCCAGATGCAATTAATAGTAGAAAGAGCAAATATTTCTGCACTCACTGCATCCTTTTTATGCCTCCGTTACGAAGTATCCGGAGGCATTATGTTTTCGGGTTGTCCGTCCGTCCGTACGTCCCGTTCTCATGATCGCGTTATCTCAAGAACCGACTGATGGATTCCTGCCAAACTTTGGTCACGTATGTAACTTGCAAAGCCAATGAACTGATTAGATTTTGGGATCACGGGGTCAAAGGTCAAAGTTCACATGGCTCATTATGTATGCAAAAACAGCTCATGATCGCACTATCTGAAGAACCGATTGATGGATTCCTGCCAATCTTTGGTCATGTATGTATCTTGCAGAGCCGATGAACTGATTAGATTTTGGGGTCACGAGGTCAAAGGTGAAAGGTCACGGCTCATTATGTATGCAAAAACAGCTCGTGATCGCGTTATCTCAAGAACCGACCGATGGATTCCTGCCAAGCTTATATCATGTATGTATCTTGCAGAGCCAATGAACTGATTAGATTTTGGGTCACAAGGTCAAAGGTCACAGGGCTCATAATGCATGCAAAAATAGCTTGTGATCGCATTATCATTAGAACAAATTGATGGTTTCCTGCCAAACTTAGATCATGTATGTATCTTGCAGAGCCAATGAACTGAGTAGATTCTTGAGGTCATGAGGTCAAGGTCAAAGGTCATGCGGCTCATTATGTATGCAAAAATAGCTTGTGATCGCATTATCATTAGAACAGATTGATGGATTCCTGCCAAACTTAGATCATGTATGTATCTTGCAGAGCCAATGAATTGAGTAGATTCTTGGGTCATGAAGTCGAAGGTCATGGGGCTCATTATGTATGCAAAAATAGCTTGTGAATGCATTCTCATTAGAACTGACAGATGGATTACTATCAAACTTGCAGAGCCAATGAACTGAGTAGATTTTAGGGTCATGAGGTCAAAGATTAAAGGGTCATACATGTCTATGAGAAATAGCTATGACGGAGGCATCATTTTCGACTGCGCGCAGTCGAAGTTCCATCTAGTTTCTTTTGTTATTGAGTTTGATGTCAGAATTGAAAAAACAGAAATAAGCATTTAAATCCTTAAATTGGCAACACCTGCACCTGCACCTGCAATGCACCCACTTGACCAGTAAATATCAATTTCAGTCACGAATCTTTTTATGAGGCCGCCATCAATTTCAAGCCTTACCGCTCACGATGGCGGTCTCCTGCGTTCATTGATTAGATTATATATTATATTATATGTGTTATATTATATTATATTATATGTGAGAGTATCTATAGGTGTATATGTGTATGTGTATGTATGTATGTATGCATGTGCTGTGTATATGCGTATATATGGATATATATCTACAAAAAAAAAAATTAAGCTCACTTCCTTATTTTGTATTCATTATGTATCATGACTATATTGTTTATCTTATGAATTGTTTTGTATATTATCTTTGTAAACACATTTTATATTATGTATTGTATTATTTTGAACGCAGAAATAAAAGCAAACAAACAAACAAACAAACAAACACATTAAGAGATTCCAAATCATTGTTTTTGTTAATCAAATTTGGCCATTTTCTCAACTTTTAGACAACATTCTTGCCCATGGTTATGTTGATTATATTTTATTTGAACAATGTAGCTATAAAAAGAAAGATATTATTGTTGCCACTTTGAAGAACAATATGTGATCAATTTAGCCCTAAAAAATAAATCCTTTCCTGTCAGTCTGTTGTAATATGGTTTGTGAAGGAACTGTTTCAAGAGGTTTTATTGAAATCTCCCAGAATTACTACATGAACCATAAACAGTGACAAAAATATAAGTAAATAGATTAATTGATTTGACCATGAATCGGACATAGATCAGGGCAGTTGTATTCATCTATTCATATGTTAATTGTTATTTTTCCCCCTTTTATTTAACAGCCCAGCCAAAACCACATGGGTATAGTGAGTCTACTGGTCGTTCTACGATTAGGTTTCTTCCCTCTCTTTGCGCTGTGTAACGTCAGTCCCGACTCAAGAAATTCAGAGGTTATCTTTACACATGATGCGTACCCTATTGTCTTCATGTTCTTCTTTGCTGTGTCCAATGGTTATCTGGGATCACTCTGTATGATGTATGGCCCAAAGTAAGTAAAAAAAAAAAAGAAGCTTGTCTGCTTAGTTTTTGAGATGATAATCATAAATACTACAAAATTGAAGAATAGCTGTAGGTTAGACTTATTTTGGTGGCAGAGGCATTATGTTTTCAGGTTGTCTGTTTGTCCGTCTGTTCTGCTTTTCGTAACCGCAATTACTACTCAACAACCATGTTGTGGATTTCAACCAAACATGGATCATATATGTAATATGTGCATGCAAGGATGAACTGATTCGATTTTGAGTGAAAGAGGTCAAAGGTCAAAAGTCACAGGGTCATAAAAGTGTTAAGAACTGCCAGAAAATATTTTGTTACCTCAATAACTTAAAAAGTTAAGAAGTAATTCAAACAAAGTATTATTTAGCATACAAGGATGAATTAGTTAGATTTAAGGCAGAAAGGGTCAAAGATAAAAGGTCACTGGGTCATAAAAGTGTTCAAAAATGCCAGTAAATACAGTGTATCTTGTTAAATTTGAGAAAAATCAGGGAATTTCATTGGCACAAATGAAAGTAGCCAGTCTCTTGGGTTTTGTCTCATGCCCAAACAGCATATCCATGGAATAATTATCAAACTATCTGGATACCTTCTAGTGTGTAAAGTGCCTGTATAAATCATGCTTGAATTTTGAAAAAACATGTTGGAAATACTGTGGAATTTGTTTTTATGAAATGCTGGGAACCCAGTATAAAGATGGATGAAATATGATTGTGCTGTTCTTTGTTTGCATTTGTTTGTAGGTTTGTACAGCCAGAGCACCAGGAGACAGCAGGCAACATGATGGCATTCTTCCTTGTCTTAGGATTGGCTACAGGATCAGCTATTTCAGTCTTGGTCTTATATGTACTTTGATAGGTCATGATGATGATGAGTCTTAAAGCAAGTTACAATACAAGATACAGGGTGATATAAAGGCTGCATCATGTGATTACAGATGAAGATAAAAAGAGAACATTATATAAATGATGCTCTCAAGTTGAAGCTCCGTGCATCTATTGTACAAAGCCGTTAGGCCGAGTACGATAGATGAATAGCCTCAACAAGAACTGATAGATCCTGTAACAAACGAATGAAAACATGCATCATTATGTGTTTTGTACAATAAAACTCCTAGATCCTTGTTATTTATGCAGAGGTAAGTGCACTTACCTCTACACGCATCAATTCCCAATGCTGCGCATGCTTTAACCCATGTACATGCACAGTATAAGTGCATTAACCTCTTCATTCCCTGCTGCACATTGGATACTAAAAAATTGTTGGATAGTACTGGAAACTATTGCATACTTTTTTGGAAAAAATTTGCGATAGATAAATGAATCGCACCTGACCACGTTTGACTAACCATTTGATAAGGATCTAGTAGTGAGTTGTATAATACTGAATGAATGTAGGTATATATATATATGGAGCTATCACATAAAGGTCTTATAGTTGAATGCTACATCCCTGCCAATATATGGAACTCTCTGTCAGGATGGACATCTGTTGATTTATCCTGCTTAAGGGAATCTTTGTGAAATATTGCATTACCAAAATATTTAGATATCTTTTGATCCGCGGTGCTAAGTGATGATTGGGACTATAAAATCAAAGAAGAGATGAGGCAAACCAAAGCTTTTTTGTCTTGCGCTCATCAGAGTAAACCTGAAGAATGTACCATAGCTTAAAACAGACCATTTAGATCTGCAATATGTTGAGTGGTGTATCTGTGTCTCGATGACGAGATGATTTGTACTACGAAATCAAATAGCATTCGAGAGATACATTCTGAGGCATTTTATCTGGCACTCATTAGAGGAAGCCGCAACATTGACAAGATGGATGAAATTAGACTCTTTAGATCCGCGATCTGTTGTGAAATATTTAGATGGTGTAATATGACAGCTGATTTCATACGATGTGAATGTGATAACCGAGAGCAGTATTTCTCATAAGATTTCGAAACTGAAGTAAACTTATGGATAAAAGAGTGTCTATTTCCGTGTACTTCAATAGATACGTCTAAGGGCAAAAATCCTGAAGTTTAAACTTGAGAGCACCTTAACAATGAATTTTGTAAAGGTAATATTCTAACTTATATTGGTTTATTCTGTCATCTCCTTAAAAATATTTATTTTACCGAAACCACCGACATTTAAAAGCATTGATGTTATACAGTGTACCTAGAAAAAAAAAGATATACGGTATATATACATAAATTTGGATGTGGAAATGTTTATTTTGCTTGAAATATTTGTACTATTAAAGGTTTGTTACAAATATTAAATCCTGAAAATGAAGGTAGTATGTATTTTTCAGTACTTCAATTACATAGTTTTTCTCTCTTTGATCATACTTCCAAAGGTCTATCTAGCCTATAGATAAGTAGGCCTGTGCTAAGTGATATTTTGAATAAATTCTTTTATGTCAGATGAATGTGATGCTTCATGTTTTAAGGGGGAATTGAACCTTTGTGGAATACAGATAAAAATCTAACAAATTAATGAAAATTTAGACAAATCTGACTGAGAAGAAAAAACAAGTGTTTTTAATGTTCTGAAGGTGAGATCATAAGTGGATTAGGGAAATCTATTGATAATTCAGCCATGATTCGTTATGTCATACAGGAAAAATCCCTCCCTCCCTCTCTACAAAAGACATTTAAGCATAAATATATTTCATATGTTATGTGTAGCAAGTTTGTACAGGTAAAAAAGAAAAGAAAAAATGAGATACATGTGCAGTGGGGAAAATGAAACAAAACAACAAACCAACACACAGAATAGTTCTTAGAATTTTCCTTGTATGACGTCCATATAAATGATCCCATTGCCTAGAGCAGGACCCCCAATATGAAAGTCAAGTCATCCGAGTTTTACAGAAACATTCAACAATGTTTCTTTGCCTCCACCCAAAACTGACGTTTTATAAATGGTCAATACCCATGTGAGCTTAAGTAATGTCTAATTAAACGTCTATATACATACATTTGAAGTAACTGCCTAATTCAAGAATAAATGTAAATCATTGCATAATATCTCAGGGTGCAGTAGATGTATAGATTAAGACAATTTTCTTGTAAGATATATATACATTTATTTGAATATGAACTTGTGTATATGAAATAGTTTTAGAGTTTCTCCAGTAATCTTTTCAACAAGAAAACTAATGAGAAATTTGAATGTGTTTTGTGAAAATGTGAGTCTTTCTTTGTTGCATTGCAAGACAAAGTTTTTTTGTCAACAAGTTGGTCCTATACAATGACAGTACAGTTTGCTCAGAAACAGGTCTGTACAGTGGAGCTTCGTTATATAAAACTTTGCATAAAACTCACCATCAGTGGTAACTTTGCCATTTATGATAACTTCCATGGAAACCTTGATTCGATTTGCTGTTGAGTGATGTTGTCATGGTAGGTAATATTAAAGGCAAAGTCACCATCAGTAGTAAGTTTTTTTTAATGCAATGGAGCCCAGGTCCCAATGTAATGTATCTATTACATTCATGTATGTACCTTTCCATTTATATTCTTGTGCAGGTTGCAGGCTACATCTACTTATATATTGAGGGTTCAGTGACACAAAGACACTCCATATTTTGCCAAAATGAGTATTTGATATCAAAATGTTCAGAAAAATGTGGGCTTTCCAGGAAACTCGAAAAAATTAACTCCACCCAACCCCCCATTGATGTCAATGGCTAGTGAAACAGCCCAAGTGCTCAGTGACACATAAACCACTTTTTCTCAAAATGGAGTTACCGGTACGTCTTTGTGTCACTGACCCCTCGATATAGTACTTAATACAATGAAACACAAGGAATACGATACATGTTCATGTATAAATATGTTTTATTTACAACAAAAAAAGATAAAGTGCTTTCTTTTTTCGTGCCTTATTTTCTGTAAATTGTTCAATCAAATTTGTTTATGAGAATTATATTGAGTAATAAATAATTACAAATAAAAATTTATATTTAAAAGAATTTAGTATTGTCCTATTTCTGTATGTCGCTTGGTATATATATTTGTTTCAATATACAACCCATCACAATGTATCCTTCATCAAGACAAATTGTAGTATCCATTAATTTAACTACTCATCAAGAGCTAATCACATGTTCATATCATTATCGATATTATCGTTTAAAAAAAGACAAATTAAAAATCAAATCAGGACACCATTTCAATCTTAACATGCAACAATTTCAGGAAAACTCGTTTTTATCATGGAATGTTCATCATTTCAAGATTTTCTCCAGGATTTTGTAAAAAGTGGTGGTCTAATGCCCCCTCCCCCCCCCCCCCCCCCCACAAAAAAAAGACAATCAAATACAGAAAGGGGAAGGGGTGTCTGCACCCTCTAGATCCCCCACCCCACTCTACCCTGTATGTAATTGGTGTGTTTTACATAGTGCTCTTCCAATTATAACCAATGGAAGCACTCTACTGTGACTTAATAGAATGTACCACCGGGGCATAAATGCATACCGGTAATTAAAACATAAGTTTTATGAGCACCTATCCACTATTCCTATTTGTGGGTTTTACAATTTCGTACAAATGACCTATGCAGATTGTATCTACATACTGGCTTTAATATCGGCAGAGTCTTTGAAATAGACACAGGTGGTAGTATTCTTCTCAAGAGGGCAAACAAAATGTATTCATGAAGCACCTCCATTACTTGGGCAGTGACTACCTTTATTCTAAAATGCACAAAGTGGGACTTCTCTATGTAATCCAGATTATTCGACCATAAGCTAATGAAGAACTGGTCTATTGTTGCCTTCTAATTATTCCATCTTTTGGAGGAGTATCATCCCTTGAGCAATAATTCTTGGTCTCACTGGTTCTTTCTCTGTACAAGTCTCTTCAAATCTTTGACATAAGATGGTTCCTACAGGAGCTCTCATTTCTTTTTGTTCTTGTTGCTACCTGATAGAACGTCCAGAAACTTTCCTCTTGTCATCTCACGAGCTGCACAAAGAAAAACAATATTGGGGCTCAAAATAAAAATATGGCATATTCAAATCAACTTGAGAGAAATCAAATAATCACCTAGCTCCTCCTACTACAGTAAGAGCACCATGCCAGATAATTTGCACAAATTCATTCTGCTTATATTAGTTTGATAACGTTTTAGAAATATGTGCCCAGACACACAAAAGAGAAATAGTTACGTTTGAATATGTGGCTGATTTCTAGGGAGATGAAGCAAGATTGCATGAAAGAAGGTCAAGATTTAAGAGACTGCATTTGAAAGCTTCCTTCGTAAACTCACCTTCTTCTAAGCCAAGTTGGTAGGCTAGGTTTTGCAGACCTTTTACTTTCTCCATTAGATTGGATGTAGTTAAACTACCAAGCTCTGACAAGGGAAGATAAAAGAACCTGATTAACATTATGCAAATCATTGAAACAATTCAAAATATTTCCAGTATCATTAATGGCATATTCACGATCAAATTGTTTACACAAGGGTAGTAGACTTGTTAGACAAAGGGAGATGGCGAGACATGCCACATCACTTCCTATTCAAAACTACTATCAATCTTAATAATTTGTATGTGTGCTAGTTGGTTAGTAATTCTTGGCTAATTTGTCAGCAATTTGGTTCTGACAACCCTCAACCCAAAAGAGAATAGTCTAGTGTAGCACCTGTTCAAGGTTTATTATCTATATCTCGCATCATGATCAGCATAACAAGAGTGAACCAGATTTATTTTTATGTTTTCTGTTGTATGCAGAAAACCTAAATTTTGTATTCTTTCATAGTTTCATCAATATTCGACTTCAAACACATTTGTTTTGAAAAGCCTTGCAGAAATGTGTCGTAAATGACATCCTCTTTCACATTATGATACAATTTAAGTGAAATTTTGCCATCAAATGACTTCTGTTAAACAATAACACGGTATTGCCCAAACTTACATGTATGGGTCATGACTACAATAATTTCATTTTCTAACCAGGTACATATCAGATAAAAACTGGAATAATGGATTTATTCATAGATACAGGCTATGTTACAGTACAAAACATCCCACAATAAGGATAGGATGTTAAATGGAGGAGAATCTCCACCTTTGCATGTTAAGAATATATTTCACTATTCATATAAGAGTAGGGGGAAACCCCATGTAGTAGTCGACCTACACAACCCCAATCAGTTATGCCAAGAGGAGAGACCCGATGGTTACAGTGATTCAGTTTGCTCCCCCCCCCCCCCCCCCCATGCACTGATGATGTTAATACTTAATAACAATACGGTAATTATAATTTTCTTGTATAACTTCTTAGATAACCTATTAATGAACATGCCAGTAGTCAATACACGACATTCCAGGAGACTGACAGCCTAAAAGTCTGACAATGCCACTTTCATGAAACCTCAAAAAACTGTCAAGAGGCCCACTAGACCAATAGCATTGTCTCCAAATGGGCTGTTGGTCTTGTGTCCTGCATGTCTTATAGGTTATAGCCAGGCAAATAAAGAAGAGATTCTTACCATTGAGCATATCAATGTCATTCTGTTCCAAGTCAGCTTCCCAAGGGGGTGAGTTTGCATTGTTGAATGGCTAATCATAGAAAATAAAGATATCCTGTTTAATATCATGCTAGTAAGTCATATTGAAGATGAACACAATTATATCTCCTTTAAGGTACCCAGTACCCTGTAGGGAAATATTCCTTGAATGCCAGAGCACCTTACCAGGGTAGCTCGGCTAGAATGGTAAAAGCACAGTGCTATATAAATGTGACAATTATTATTTAGCTTTAGTTATTCTTACGATTTTATGTATTTTTATGGGTATTGGTAATGGACTGTTAGCACGCTCATGATATACTGCCCGACAGGAAACATGCCTCAATAGTTAATTATTATACAATGTTATGTAAAATGATCTAAATGAGTGTTTCCAATAACTGCCCCTCCTCCAAAGAAAACCACCACTATATACAAACTGCATTTGAAAAATAAATAGAACAATTACATGGATTATATTTCAACAAACTCTAACCTGGCCCCATTTAATAAAAACTTACGCCACAATCGTATGACAAATCTGCTCACAGCCCATCAAATGCAATGATTTCAGCTGTTTATATCTATAATTCTGTAAACTCATTGTTGATAAAAAGTTTCATCATGAAACAGGACCCCGAGTGTTGGTGGTATTCCCACTCTTTTTCCTCTCTTTCTCTTTCTTTCCTTTCCTGCACTTTAATATCACATCATACTTACACTTTTGATGTCAGCAAAATTGGAAACTCCAGGAACTGTAATAAAGTAAGAATTTAAGAAAAAACAGGTACAGATAATAACCTTGACAACATTATCAAAACAAAAGAAAAGCAGGCACTTCTCAAATTCACATAAAATAACTAGATGTCCCAATGAATTACACTGGTAGTTATTTCTAATCAGAAACCAAATACTACCCTAAAATCTCAATGTATCTCTAGCTATTTCTCTTGAGCAGTTAATGAACTCTTCCTCTAATGATTATACTCCACTTGTTTCAGGAAAATAATTATTTCCTCATCATGCACCAAAAGGCGCCTGGATGCATGAGCCCCATGTTAACACTATTCGATTTAGGGGTGCAGGCTTAGCTTTAGGGCACCACTGTGTCTAGGGTTCCGGTTAATGTCAAGACCTTGGCTTGGGGTACCAAACTGTAGAGTGCATTTGCCCAATGGGATATGCCCTACATTAAAGGTACTATGTCCCTTTTGCAGCCAACCTCAAATGCTGTAGAACTTTGCAGGAATTATGAATATGTCATGTATGTCCTATCTGTGAAATTTAAACGTTAGCAGTGTCCTCATATTCAAATTATGCAAGGAAACTCGTTTACTTGCTAGACTTCACTGTCCAACACTATTGAGTGACTGACTGGCTTTTTTTCTTCTTTGGTAATAACATACATGTAACTAGGGTACATGAGCATTTGTCTACATCAATAACCCACTTCTTGTGATGATGGCCAAGATTAAACTGATTGAATCTTTGCGCAGCATAAAACGTATGACCATTTGGTACAATTGTCTGAAAATCAAGACTATTACTTTTGGGCTCTATAGCCCTAAAGTCGATTTGACAACTAATAGTCATTATTTTCCCACTTTTCAAGCCCCACCTTTTTTAGGGAAGTTCTAAATTAGTATTATCTTTCAAATGCAGTTGGAATTTAACTTTTTCATTTTTTTGGCCTGCAAATGGGACATAGTACCTTTAAGCTGAAAACACACACACACACACTCCTGGTGAAACATCTTACTTTGCTCAGGCCACAGTTCTGGTGATGCTCGGTCCAACCTTTCAAAACTCAGAAGAGTTGCCTCCAGATCTGTTGAAAGACAAACACATTGACAAGAAGTAATAATGGCTATTTTTAGACAAACAATATAATATGCAAAATGTTACCCTTGAAAATATAGATTCCCAAGAATGTAAAGCTAATAAATATAGAGTCTAGACTACTTTTAATTAGGCCTATATTTCTAAAATATTATAAACCTGACAAGTAAAACAGGGAAGAGAGATTGCTTTAATACAATAATACTAAAAAAAGGAAAGCCTAAAGCCTATAAAGGAGGGCATGTTTTGGCTAAAAAAAAGTGTTCAGGGCAAAAAAAAAACTGGTTTCCTCAAAGACATCACGATAATGCCAATCTAGCAGACCTCTAACTCACTCAGCTCAGCTCAGAGGCATAACCATAGACTACCGGTAGTCACTAGTCACTTGGAAGTTTACTTCTGTCTGACTTAGCCAGCCAGGTGCCCCATATTATTAATCTGCATCAACAAGGAAGGACACCACCAGGGGCGGTATTCTGAAACTTGTTTTATCTCTAATATTGTTGTATCTTTGCTGTTAAGATAAAGAATTAGAGTTGGTATCTTGAAAATTGTTGTTGCATGTTTTCTTACCGGTAACTTTTATTGTAACTTTTCTGTCATCTCTTTGCCTGCGCTCAAACTTTTGTGCGCCTGTGCATATTATTAATAAAATGGCGCTTAATCCTCATTTGCATATGCGCATGGAATATAATGACAAGATACAGTAGACCTAATGAGTATTCTGAAAATTATTGTATCTTAGTCTAGATCTATATTTAATTTCATTTCCTCAAAGATATCAATATATTCCGATCTAGCCCAACTCAGAGGCATAACCTTAAACTAAATTCCGAAGTTTACTTCATCTGACTTAGCCAGCCAGCCAGGCCAGGGGCTCCACATCATAGAGTCTAGAATCTATATTCTATTTCTACAATACATCGACAACAGTCAACACGGAATTCGGAAGGACACAACCTGGGCATTGTTTTGTGAAAGCGTCCTGAAGTACATTTCAGTTCACCAACAATATCCGACATCCCATTGAACAGTAGGGGCGCTGGTCCGAGAATAAGGATCGTCTTCATAAACAAGGATCGTCTTCGTAAACACGGACCGATGCGTCCTCAAAAATAAGGACCGTCTGCATTTTTGCAGACGTTTCATATTTTTGATCGGCACATTGGCGATGCAAAAAACGGATTCTGCAATGATTTTCTTGATGCATTTTACATTGACATTGTAGACTCTACAGAGACCTTCACATTATAAGCAATAAATCCTTGGGAAGACTGACATAAAAGTAGACGGTGAACTAGGGTTATTTTTCCCCAGGGAATCCATTTTTGGCATCGCCAGGAGGCGGTTCTGTAACATGAAACCCCCAGAGCACCGATGTAAAAAAACGTCCTCGAAAATGCAGACAACCCTTATTTTTGAGGACGCATTTTGTCCTCGTTTATGAGGATATCCTTGTTTAAGAGGACGATCCTCATTCTCGGACCAGCGCCCCTACTGTTGAAACGCGTCTTAAACTTGATACAAATATTTTAATGGGATGTCAGTGAACTTGTACTGACCAAGATGATGACGTTTTCGTGAAACGCTGCCCAAGGCCAAGCCCTTCACCATCCGGCCAGCGCGGCGGTGGAGTAGCGCGCGCTGAGCTGGGCGGCTGGTGGGGGCGAGAAATTAAGTACAGTATACAGTACGGTTAGTACAGTTACAGTATTCAGCTCAGCTCAGTCACGACACTGCCTCACTGTTATTGTTAAAACATTGCACATTAACGATCATTCAACGGTTCAAAATGTCTTTTAAATAAAAACAGAAATCCACATCATTCTCTCGAGCAACTTATGATTTTGAAAAGTTTAAGAAAACACATAAATACTTTGAGAAGAATAAGGAAACTAAATTGGAATTGAAATTTACCCGCACTGCCTGGCGACGCCATTTTCACAAGCCCTCTCTTGGTTGTTTTTCGTACAATGTTTACATTCGGGGGATGTCTTACAAGTGCATGTGTGTGTGTGTGGCAGCAGAATGCATTATTGAACGAATGAATGAGGCGAGTTCTGAGTGGTTCTGAGGGGGTTCTGAGTAGTAGTGATGTCAATCGTCTAGCTATTATTTGCCAGAAAATGGAGTCAAAATGCCATCGCTTAGCAGCAGGCCGTGTAGAAGATGCGAACGACCAATCGCATGATTTAATTTACCATGGTATTGTTGATGATACACCTTTGTTGCATTCAACTTCAGTACAGGCAAGTATACTTCTTTCACACATTGGTCATGTTGGTGCATTACTATCCTGGCTCTGTATTAAAAGCTGTGCTATGATTCTCAACATTTCAAACACCGCTGTACAAAATTCAACTAATTTCACTGAAAATCGGTACTTTTCATGACGATTGATGACACCTAAATATCAGTAAAATACAATTCTTTCAACTTTCCAATGTTAGAAAGAATAATTTAAAATTTTAAATTGTGAGTCTAGACCTACTGTCAAACTTGCCGATCAGACGCATCGGCATGATTGCATACATGCCAACTGTACAGATTAAAGAGGAACATTCCTCTTTTTGGGAGAAGATAATTATCATTTTAATGCAGGTGTTCCTCATTTTGTACAAATCTGTCTGTAGTATTGAATAGGAGAGTTAGGATTGTTCCTCTTTTTTTTGAAAATAGCATAATTTGTACAGATTTCTGATTTTCAAATGTTGGCATTTATGTGATTGTGTGCATTTGCGTGTTGTGAGTGTATTGACTATTCATGTATTTAAATGCTGCCTATTAACACCTAGTGCAGTGGTAAAGGTTAATACGCATTAGCATTGACTCTCTATGCTTAGCTTTGCTGGAGTGTACTTCTTTACTAAAATATATAGTTACCCAAGGCTAAACTAAAGCTGGGCCAAGGCCAAAGGACCTGACATAACTGGGCACAATTTTCTGCACGTGTTTATGCTTCCACTTCTTCTTTCCTTTTACCGGTCCCCGCTTTTATCTTTCTTTTTAATGTGTATTTCCACATGAATTTTCAAAATCCTAACAGACCCTTTTTCTCGACTGAGCTGAGGAGTTTACTGTTTAGTCTTTTGAGTTTGACTTTAACTTAGTTTAAGGCAGTATGAGTTAAGGTATTTAATTCTCATTATTTTCTTAACTTGAAATAAATCAGGGTCTTTCGATTGGATATGAATTTATAGTATCCTCTCACTTGCAAGTTTTGATTTGCTTGCCACAAAAGCAACCCGGCTCAAATTTTAAGTTTTATCAATTCTGATATATCATTAGTAATTCTACCCCTACCCCCTACCCCCCCCCCCCCCCCCACACCCACCCCTTGTGTGTTCGGCAAGGGTTATCATCTGTGTGTAGCCGTAGGGAAGGTTGACAAATGTCATTTTAGTTAAAGAATTCCTCATACCACTACCACTATTACTCCACCCTGGACAGCTGTCAACGTAGCTTTTTGGGTGCAACAAATTCAAGATTCAAGATTCAAGAGGGTTATTTCTGCCAAGTGCATGCTTCTCCTGCTCGATATCACACGCCAAGTTCTTCTAGTAATATTGAATGTCCAGTATTTATTTTCTTTTTCAGGAGGCTGTGACTGTGAGAGTGGAGCCAGTTGCATCAGGAAAGACATCTTTTGGATTATCAGTGTTCAATCTGATGAATGCTATACTAGGGAGTGGGATCTTAGGCTTACCCTTTGCAATGGCACAGTCTGGCATTATCCTCTTTAGGTAAACTAAAATCCACACCTGTTATCCTGAATCATGTTGAACAATGCCTGAGCCTTATCATACAATACAAACCACTCGTTAGTTCAACATAGTATTTAAGCATTTATTTCATCAAATGCTTGGTGCTTCAATAGAATCGTAGCCAAATCCAATGTATAGTGTGAATTGATATTGGTTGTTACTTCTTAATTATACGCTGAAATAAAAAGCCTTATTTTTAAAGGTATAGACCAGTCTTGGAAATGCCCCTTCTCAAAAAATGAAATGGAAGCTCTTATTACCAATCATGTGAAAGAATATGTTTGACTAATACGTGATGATACAAATTTTTCCCCGGTTAACCACTTAGGCCTACTAATTGATATATTTGGTAAATAATCATATCGATCCGGCCTGGATAGATATCGCAAATGCACTTCAACATTGAACATCGGGCATATATTTCTGCGAATTTTTTGCGAATTTAGGTCGAAGTATTGCCATCTAAATTAGGTAATCTAAATCTCTGAAGGCAATATTTAAACAATATTGAAGGATATTTTGCACCCAAAACCCTAGAACCACAATTTTACTACTACCGGTCTTTACCTTTAAGTTTGAAGTTTTGGCATGAGTGAAAATATTACCTTGACCGTGTGTATTAGTTAATTGACAACATCCAATAGAGTTTGAGAAAGTTATCTTGTCCTTTTCTCTAGTTTGATGCTGTTGGCTGTTGCCATGATGGCAAACTACACGATTCATCTCCTCTTGAAGATGTGTGACATCACAGGTCATAGGTCATATGAAGACATAGGAAACAGTGCAATGGGTGTACCAGGAAAGGTAGGTTGTTTGAAGAGCTATCTTTAAACTGAATAGAGTGATGAAGTGTGACGTCATCAAAAATCTAATTTTAGAATTTCTCAATTTTTTTTTCATTTTCCGAAAGAGCATCAAAAATAATGTTCAAATGTCGAAAACCAATTGAATATATGTTAAGTATTGGCTGAGATATGACCATCTGAATAAATATATGTCCTATGGGAACTCAGTGTTATATCCTCTGGCTCCTAATGGTTAGGAGCCAGAGCAATAATACTGAGCTCCTATAGGCAATCTTTTTATTCAGATGGTCATATCTCAGCCAATACTTAACATATTCAATTGGTTTTTGACATTTGGACATTATTTTTGATGCTCTTTCGGAAAATTAAGAAAAAATTGAGAAATTCTAAAAATATATTTTCATGACGTCACAGCTTCGGTACTCTATACTGAAACAATACTGAAATTCATATCTAGACTCAAAACTCACCTTTCCAAATTAGCATAGTAGTAAAGGACAAGAAATGTTGTAATTTTTCTCTTTGTAAGAACTTCATTGTTTTCTATATATGTTTCTGTTTCATCTCCCTTTTATGATCTTGTTAGACTTTATATATGTATATTGTAAAGTGCATTGAAATTTCAACAGACATGAAATGCGCTTTAAAAGAACAAAGTATTATTATATTATTATTATTATTATTCATTAAACATTTGAGCAAGTGTAGAATAATAGAATTCATACCCTAATATAAACAACTATTCTTTTGGTAAACTCACTTTTCATAAAATTAATTGATTATTCCTGACTCTTTATCACTCTTCCTTTGTCTCTATCCATTTACAGTTACCTCCCTATTTATTTCCACTCGTCTCTCATGCTATATTTCTCCTCTTTTGTCATCTTCCTCTCTCCCCCCCCCCCCCCCCCCCCCCCCATCACTTTCTGCATTTCAAGTTTTATTACTTTAATTTCCGGGTTGTGCAAGGAACTGTATGAAACATTGATGCATTGATTATGCTTGTTTTATATCATGAAATGATTGATACATCTTTTTTCTTGTTCTTCATTGTGTTTTCAGCTAATGGCAGCGTGTGCTATACTCCTTCAAAATATAGGTGGTGAGTATAGAATCCATATAAACACCATTTTCATATTAATTAGTCATGAATAGTTATAATTATCACATGATTCACATCATTATCATTATCATTATTAGGCTAAAAAATGCATTGCACTGCGTATCACCTCTTGATTTCACCAAGATTTTTTTCTTTTTCTTTTTACTTTCTTTTATATTTTGTTTGTTACATATCTCAATAATGCATGAAGCCATTGTAATGCAATTAAAACATTAAGCTATATAGTTTTATAATTTGTTTCACTTAACATTATTTTGTCTTTCTTTCCCAGCTATGTCAAGCTATCTATTTATTGTAAAAAATGAGATGCCAGCAGTTCTCAAGACATTTCTACATGAAGATCAGTCTGCAAAGTAAGCCTCTTGTGAAGTAATATAAATATTATTTCATTATCAAATTGCATCATATGTCACCTCATTTTTACCTGTTACTATATTGAAGTGTATTTAGAAGTATCATACCGGTACTTCATAATTGGAATTTACCCTTTTACATACATATACAGTTGATATGAATGAAAGCTTAGCAAAGTAAATTGGTAAATCACCAGTATCGAGAAAGAAAGAACAAAAAATGAAAAGCCTGTTACTAAAGTTTGAGAAAAACATGGAGACAAGGACTATAAGTGTTAAGAATTGTTGGGAGATGATATCATTATTGATATACTGGTATGGGACTACCTCACTACCATTTGTAAGGATTTTGCCATATGGGGAGAATTAAATTCAACTGTAATAGTATAATTTACAATTTTAATTAATATATTGTAAAATAACCTTCTCTCATTGCAAAACAAAAAGCAAGCTAGAACACTTTTAACTGGCATTCATAAATTCTTAATTTTAACATGCAGCTCATTACACAGTAGAATGCACATCTGCATGATAAAAGTGCCTCATTACCTGGGCATAGTTAATTCAGACAGTTCATAGAGCTTATGCCACATCGGATTTTCTGCATGTTCCATATAAAATATTTTCATCAAAGCATTTTTGTAATGAAAGGCAGGGGGAAGGGGAGTGGGGTACTCAAAACTTTAGAAATATAATTCCCAATTCCTTTTCACTATACCTGAACTTGACTTAACCTTTGAAAATATAAAGAGACACTTGAGCACAGTAAAATCTCCTTCTAACAAACTCCTTTAGATGAAGAAAATTACATTGTTGCTTGCCATATCAGGGATAAAAAGCAAGAGATATTGACGAAATTGGGATGACATAATTTACTGGGATTGTTATAACAGTGTTCTTCATAACAAGATTCAACTGTTATTTAAACATATTTGTGGCTCACACCCAGTAAATTAGATCGATTGATCGATCTGTATTGAAAAACAAGTCTGAAAAAATCTTGGAACCAGCGGGACTTGAAACTGCATCTACTGCTTGCCGGGCAGCTACATTTATAAAAGTTATTGTCCTATGGCGGACTAATGAATATTAATAAGTCAGAATGAATCAGGAGAACTTAGGTATTTGTTTCTAGTTCATCGTGACTGTGCCATGGACCAGTGATGGCCTGGTGGTAGAGTCGCTGCCCGGCAAGCAGTAGATGCAGGTTTAAGTCCCGCTGGTTCCAAGATTTTTTCTGACTTGTTTTTCAATTACAGATCGATCAATCGATCTTACTGGGTGTAAGCCACAAATATGTTTAAATAATTGAAATTTCTCCCAGGAAGCATTACATTTATAAAAGATTCAACTGTATTACAAATGAATCATGTTCATCTAAGCTATGCGCAATACTCCATGCTAATCCATGTTCTTCCAAGCAGTGAGTGGTATGTAAACGGAGACTACTTGGTTCTCCTTCTCGTCTTCTTCATCATCCTCCCGTTGGCTTGCCTTCCTAAGATTGGTTTCCTTGGCTACACCAGTGCTTTCTCCATCCTCTGTATGGTCTTCTTCACAGTGGGGGTGAGTTGATGATGGGGTCTTTAAAGGCATCTTTTAACAATGTTAAATCTGAGATGCATGGCCCTACGTGTTATCAGTGTGTGTGATATGGTGTGATATTGAAGCCCTAAAAAAATTGCGCTTCAAAATGATCAGGAAGTGCCTCAAAAAAGTACAAATCTTTGAGTTACTGGTTTTACCATACTCCTTTTCCCCAATAGACTGTAGTGTTATGAAAACCGTTCAGAAAACGCAAAATATCTTGATAATCAGACAGGTGATCGGTTGCTAAAAGTCATGGGATTCCTGAATGACCTGAAGGTTTGAATTTGAATTGAATTTGAATTTGAATTTATTAACAACAACACATCACAATAATTACAGTACATATGAACAATCATACAATGCAAAAAAAAATTAAAAAAAATACTGATACATGTATACATAACATAAGAGTTATGTCGATTGAACAGTACTGGTTTTAAAACGATATTTTGTAGACATACATCTGCATACTATTAAATGTACAAAAGATATATACTTAAATATGTATATTAATAATAATAATAATAATAATGTAACTTATATCGCGCCAAATCCACTCTGTGGATGTTTAGGTGAAGTTGTTAATGGGAACTAGAAGTTAGCACAAGTGCTAGTCGAGCCTAGTTCCATTCTTTGGCAAGTTTTTTTTCTGTTAATTTGATTTTACATATGAATGTAAAACTTGTTTGTTTTGTATTTACATATATACAGCAAAATAATACAATATCATGTAACTTTTTTTCTTTGCTAAAATGAAAAAATAAAAATAAAAAAGCTTAAGCGTTAAAGGTGAATTGGGAAGAAAGTGATGAAAATATGCATGTTTGCTATTGTTGGAAAGCTGATGACATAAGGAATACAATATATTGATTGACAGAAATTTGCATATGTGGTTAAATTATTATTAGACTTAGAAAGATCAATAGTGTAAGCAGAGGAACCCGGAAGCGGTGATATTCTCGTTCGTGACGTAGTGTATGTGACGTATCTCCGTGGACTGTTCCTAAACCCGGAAGTACAACGTATTATTTCAATGTAAATACGTACACAAACATGGGTCATTTGTTTAGTAGATTTTGCAATTTTTGTGATATTTAATGAAGTGTTTTATCGAATATACAATAAAGTAATAAACATTCTTTCAATTATATAAGCATTGGTTACTTCCCGATGTTTGGTTTCCTTGAAATATTGACGTTTGGTACTGTAAAATTGATCGTCTTGCAGATCCTGACACACCGGCTTCGCCTATGTTTTGTTTTGATAATTAGCCTAACTTGAATCTCGTGGCACGGGGAAAACTCGCGATAGCTCAGCTCAGCCATTCGTAGTGCAGTGTTCACTGTGTTTCGGTGTATTGCAGCGTGACATGTTTGGGAGATAATAGTTGTTTTTCTCGGGTTATAATTAGCTGAAACGTCTGTCAATTTAAGCAATTTAAACAAATTAAGCAAGGAGACCGCAATCAGAATGCAGGTGAGCTAAAACAGTTGTATTCCTCGGCTTGTAATTACTTCGTGTCTAGTTGAAATGTCTGCTGATTGAGAAAAAAACTCAGCAAAGAGACGGCGCGGTAGCGCGGTACTTTTTCTTCGCCATGTATGTTGAATCGACGATACAACAGGGAAGAATCGTTGGGGGTAGGACGAAGAATCACCCCATTTTCCCCATCGAAGACTTCTTCAAATTATAATTTCAAGTGGCCATCCAGATGCTCAGAGAAGTCGAGCAACCTAGTAAGCCAAAATTGTAATTACTCCCTTTGCATATTTTGAGATAATGTCGCTCAACCCGCTGTTTGAATGTTTCCCTATGCACCCGCTGAAGCTCCGACGCCTTTGGCGTAGGCGTCGTCTCGGAGCTTCCTAGGGTAGCTGCAGCTGCAACTTCCGCATCACGATTCGATCAGCGTTTACATTCTTGTCGTCTTTACATCCGCCCAATTCACCATCATCTTCACTTTCTTTACCATCATCACTGCTACTAACTTCTTCTTCATCATACTCTATTCATTTCTAGTTCATCTGAGCTGTCTTCTGTCATTTTTACTGATGATTATCATCCCGATATAACATCTATACTTTCACTCTGATTATGTACCCTGCAGTGCTATCTGATTGCGAATAGAATGCGCGCGGTGACCGTGTTGTGAATAGTCCATGGAATGACGTCACACGCCCAAACCTCCTTATGGTATCGTAGACGAAATTCTCTCAGAAAAACTTGATTCTCGTAACTTCATTCCATTATATCTCCTTCCCCTTATGTTTATTGACAATGAACCTACAAACAAAAATGAAGAACTGAAAATAACCTTTCTAACGATACCTAATTCAATATGAATGGAATTCACCTTTAAAGCATTATAATGAAATAAAACAAATCTTTGAAGAAATAAAATCATCAATGTGTTCATAATGTTTATAATTATGATTGCAGCATGAGCTTAATCAGGGATTTTTTTAAGGATCTGAGACAAAGTCACCGGATCCCTTTAAAGGTATCTGGTCGATGATAGTTCCATCACTGACATTGCCGACAGCCTATTTGTTGATAGACAAAAATTTTGCTTGTGACTGTAGAGTCGGATGAAGTATTATATGAAAATTTGTTTAAAGAAATTAAAGTTCAGAAATAATTTATAGGATATATCGACTTTCATCTCTCTACAAAAAAAAAAAAAAAAAATCATTGTGCATTTTCAAATTTCATTAAATTCACTACAATGGATCATTATCAACATTTTTAAAAGCTAAAACACACTTGCATGTATCTGCTTCAGACCTTTGAAATATTTCACTTGCTTTGCATTTTGCTTTAGTATGAATTATTCATCTATAACAGGCTTTATATCTGATGAACGATATTTAGTGAAAAGTGTCATAAGTAAGACTCTGCATTAAACTTCATTTATAGGCCTACTGGGAGACTGTTGGAATCTTGGTATGTGTTTGCATCATTAAACTTCTTAATCATTTGAAAACTTGAAAGTGCTCAATGAACGTTTCCTGTTTTCACTGTGGTTAAGCCCCCCCCCCCCCCCCCCCCCTTTTTTTCCCTTTCAAATGCCACAACAAAATAAAATAATATAAGCATAGTATGCTTCACATCTCTGTATGTACCGTAATTAACGGTGTATTAACCGCACCTTTTTGCCGCCGAAAAAAAATTCAAAGTCGGGGGTGCGGTTTATACACGGTACACCAAAAAAAAAAAAAAAAACACACGTTAATTACGGTAATAACACAGAGATATATAAGTCAGGTTGCCATTCATTAATATAAAAGGATATTGATTTGTCACAGTAGTTTATGTTTTTTGTTTTTGTTTATCAAGTTGTATTTAAACAAGCTTTAGAGTTGAGCCCTGTTTAATGAAGTAGACCATATTAATCATCTGTGTTCCACCCTATAAGGTTCCTAATAATGCTTCTTTTTCAGATTGTTTACAAGAAATTTGGGTTTCCATGCCCGATCCCAATCCCACCAGGGCCCAATGGCTCATTAGAGAATACCCTCGAAGACTACATGTACTACTCTCCTAAAGATAACCAGTCTGATCAATGCAAGGCTGAGCTCTTTTCTATCACCTTACAGGTAATAACCCCACCATTTTAAATTGATCTTGAGTTGCGGTAAATGAACTACATTTCAAGAGAAATCAGCAGTCTTTTCACAAATGTTCCTGCAACAACTGGGGAGTGTTTCACAAAGACTGAGATCGACTTTAAGTTGGACTTAAATATGGAAGGCCGTTCATGCCAATGTTTGCTCTCACCATTTACTGGCATTGTTCTCTTAAGGGACTTGCAAATCATGGTCATAAATCTACAGATTTTACATGTTTTTATAATTCATTATTGAAGGACAAAATATTATCTAAAGATCATAATTGATAGGCCTATGGTGAGAGCAACCAGTGGCATAAATGGCCTGCCATAGTTAAGTCAAACTTAAAGTGGATCTTAGTCTATGTGAAACACCCCCAGCTCTGCAGTATTTTCCTGTACTAACTAATTGAAATTGCTAATCTCAACATTGGACCCAGTATGATACCTATTATACTCTCTATCCCCAAACCTAACCTGAAATCCAATTCCAACCTAACCCTATACTTTTTAGGAAATGATGTCTGATCACCAATCAGGTTAACTTGAAAGAAAACTTTAACAGCATGTTGCTCTGAGAGACAAGAAAAATCAGAGAAGCATATTTAGCAGAGTAGCAGGCAAACAATATGAAAGTATTGACTTCTTAGAAATTGTAACTTTAATGTGTTGACGGGCAACTTTCCTCTTTGTTCCAATCCACAAAAAGACTAAAATGTATTTTTTTCAAAATCTATGACTAGATAAAATCTTAAAATGAGGACTTTTTTTCTTTTCTTTCTGATATAGATGTTAATCTAAATGTGGTGCATACTGGTAATGGATATGAAAAGAACTGTTATGCAGCTAGTATAATCACAAATTATGAAAACTCTCTCTGAGTTCACATGCAATATACGAGATAACTGGCTTATTCCCATTTTTGTTGCTCTATAGAAAGGAAAGTAAACAAGAATTAGTTTAATACACGAATCGATTAAAATCTTTACTTTAAAATAGAAAGACACATACCAATATTGATGGAATCCTGTCCTGGTTTGTTATGTTTATTTGTATTTGTTTGTTTGTTTTTTTACTTTACTTTTACCATCAGACGGCATACACAATACCTACTATGGCATTCTCTTTTGTGTGCCACACAGCAGTACTTCCAATATATGCAGAATTATCAAGGTAAGCCTGTCTAGCAAATCCCATTTTGGCAGAGTTTTAATATCTCTAAAAAATATTTGGTTAAAAAAAAACTTTTGAAGTTGAAGTGCTCGATAAGGCAGAAACCTGCATCCATGTACAACTGTACTCTAATTGAAATATATCCTTCCACTCTGGTTTTTATTACAGAAACCCTCTGGATTAGAACAAAAATGTATTAAACGTTTATAAGAACCTTGTCCACTTATTTGAACAAACTTTATATGTCAATATATAATTAACTTTTGTAGTTACAAATTTGTTAATTAATTTCTCATTATTCCTAAGAATCATTTGAGGGGTCCACAATTGTACAAGCATTGCATTTTAGTGGACCCCTCAGTTTCCAAAATGTATTCCTAAATAAAATTGTTGTACGGTAGATGTTTATAATTGCTTTGTAATGTTTTGTTGGAAACATAAATAAATTGAAATACAAAATACGGTATATCAATTCTTCCTCAAATTAACCATTGAAATAAACTATCAAATCAAGGAACTATTTTTTTTGTTTTCATTCTTTTCGACGGCTTTTTGCAAATTAAAAATAAAGTCTTTTGCATGCAGAATAAATCCAAATCCAAATTCCAACATGAGTAAATGGTCTCCATGTTTTATAATTGCTAGCGATGTACACAATCCAATCTTCTCTTATCAACATGATACACCCTGCATTGCTTTCCAAAATCTTTCCAACTTTAATTTCTTTTCTTTTGATAACTGTAGGCCAACGAAACGCAGAATGCAGAACGTAACCATCACATCCATTGGTGTTTGTTACACCTTGTATATGATCGCATCACTCTTTGGATATCTCACATTCTATGGTAAGCAGCTTATCGGCAGCAAAACCAAAGTTGCATGCTGGATTAAAGGACAGAAACACTTTATTATGAGCTTTAAAAAATCATCTCCTTACAAATCCCATGTTGCAAATTCACTGGTAGAGTCGAGTAAGAGCTACATGTATAGAGGAGAAATAATCAAAAAGTTTTTTGTTCACATTTTAAATTGACTTCTCTTGACAGGTACAAATTGATCCTAAAGAATTGAATCAACCTGCCGCCCCTTGCTATTTGGGGGGATGTTTTAAGGACAATTTGTTCAGTAATTTGAGAGCATTTTAAATACTGCAAAGTCTAGTACTGTATATATGTTGTTTCTTGTTGACAGTAAAGATAATTTAAATTATTTAACAGCTTTGCTTTTTTCTCCTCTCTACCACCCCTCCCCTCCTAGTTCTCCTTTTACCTCTACTTTATTCAATTCTTATTCCCTTCAACTTCTCTCACTACAACACAAGTTCATTGTTTTGCTTTCTCCTAATTCCCGGTACTTTTGCTGCCATCTATTTTCAACTTTTTAAATCCGCAATGTATTCTGGTGTCCCTGTCGTTGTAATGTATCCTACTTGTAATTGTCAGGTCAATTTATGGAAAAAAACTAATCCCTAATACCCTAATCCCCACAAAAATTGCAACAGAAGTTTTTTTCATTGCTTTCCCGTAATATTTGACATCAGGAACAACATACCAAAAATCAAGAAAATCAAGAAAATCGGACCCCCAAAAGTCGTTACTTTCAAATGGCGCTCAAGATGGTTCCCAATAGCTTATAATAGCCATAAATCATGATATATTCATCTTAGAGATGTGATTTTGGTATCTAAACCTGGGTTTGTTGGGGGCGAGGAATCCATTCATACTAATTACAATGGGCTAAGGCCACCAAGAAACCTGGAAATCCAAGATGGCATCCAAAATGGCTGTAGGATTTCTTGACCTTTTTGTAAGCCATAGTCTACCCAATAAACGACATGTGATGTGATGCACATCAACATAAAAAGTTATGACAGAGATTTGACGGTGTCTGAGGCGTCGTAACTCTGTAGTCAGGATGTTGTCCTTGATCTTGGCAAAGAGGGCTTCATGAAACACGAAGCGGACAAGTAGCTTATTAACGCTGATTCATTCAAGAAGTTAGACTTATGCTGGTTTCAAGAAATGAGGCCCCTGAACTATTTTTGTTCCTCTTAAATCTGCAGAGGGTATCAACAGTGAGATTCTACATGGCTACAGTTTATACCAAGAAGATGACCTTCTACTACTGATCATCAGAATAGCTGTTCTTACTGCAATAGTCTTTACAGTACCTATCATACATTATCCAGTAAGTCAGGGCGAGGGAATTGAATTGAATTGAATTGAATTTCTTTATTGTCATGCACAAAATAAAATGAAGGCATAAAAATCGTCTTACAGCTCACATTTGTATAAAATATTACAATACATTAACATATCATAGACAGTAACTACAAATAACATAAATAACATAACAATGTAATATAATTTAACCTCTCTGTTGAGAGCCAGGGGGAATTATTTGATTATTTGTACTCCCCTGGCTCCCAACAGACAATACTAACTTAAATAAATAGCAGAAAATGTACATGACAACAATCAATGTCATATAACATATAAATAGAACAAGTCACAGCAAAGATCTAAAATAAATTATTCATCAATTGTTAAAAATTCCAGATAAAAACTGGGAAGTTTCGGGGAGGGGCTGTTCATATACATAAGTCGGGGGGGGGGGGGGGTATGCCGGCTCAGCCTAATGCTCATTATGGCACTTTAATTGTCATCATGGCGTGAAAGTCAATTCCCCTTCCTTAAATGCCCTTGATACATAACTGATGATGATCATAATAAGGGTTAGATATATTTTACAATTTGTTGATTTAAAATAAACTCATCGAAGTGGTAATACTCTGTTTACTAATTGGAAAATAGAAGATTTGTACGGGATTGCAGAGTAGTATTATTATTATTAAATCACAGCTTGATATTTTGCAAATCATTTGTAATCATAATCTTGTAAAATTCAATACTCCTTTATCTGATATTGTCCGAACTAAGCGTTTGTTCTAGGTATTTTTAAAACTTCTAGAAGAGGTCAAATCTACATGTACGTTTCTAATTTTCTCTCTAATTCTTTGATCTATCTCAGGCTCGTCTAGCATTTATGATGATAGCTGGAACTGTTTTCCCGTTGTTAGCTAGCCGGACGTCATGGAAACTTTACTTCCTGACAACCTTTATCCTCATCTCGTTAGTCACAACATTTGCAATCTGCATTCCAAACATCATGGAAATATTTGGTGTTATCGGTAAGTACCTGGATGTCATTAATAATAATAATAATATTGGATATTTACATAGCGCACATATCCACCATGAAATGATCAAGATTTAACTCTTTATCCGCTTGGTTGATTAGTAGAAGAGATTGTGGTCAGTTACAGTCAACTTTTTGTCACATATCCATATGATCCATAGTGAATAAAAAGAAGAAATGTGTCATGCTTTATTTTGTTTTCACACTCTTTATCTCCTCTTTCTGTTATCATCTGCTCTGTGCGTTTACTTTTATAACATCATTGTTTTTTTAATCCATTTTGATCATTCACTCATCTTCTATGCTCTATTCTTTACTGCCTTCATTCCTTGGGTAACATTCACCCAATTCTTTTTATATTTGTTCCTTTAAAGAATATTTTTGATTTGCATTTCTCCTTCATAATTTATTCAAATTTTGCTTTATATGTGATATAGGTGCTACTGCATCTACCAGCTTGGTTCTCTTTCTTCCATCTCTCTTCTACCTTAAACTTGGCCAAGAAGAGCTTTCATCGCCATCTAAAATTATGGTAAGCAAAATGTGATGGCTCCTGTAAAGCAAAAATACATGGAATCTGAAGGAAAAAATACATATTTTTGAAGATATTGTGATCAGTGCTGGCGAGACTGGCTGTTAAAATTTTGCCAAGCTTTACATTTCTTTTTGTCAATGCATTATGTTTATGTATTATGTTCTCTATTAGTTACGCAACTTGAAAATACAACAATATTTTGTACGTGAA
>JAVYIG010003672.1:0-186842 GCA_035222895.1 Strongylocentrotus droebachiensis
TTCATTTACCTAAATCGTTGGGCAACAACATTATACCGACAGTAAGCAATTAACTTTGTTTACGCTATTCCTTTAAGTATTTCATGATAATTGCAGAACGAGACTATAGTTTAACCGGTTGGGATCATTCAAAAGACTCATGTCGATTTGTATAATTACTATTAAAAATAATCGAAACGAGTGCTCCTTAATAATTGATTGACTATTATAGTCTCAGTGCATACTTGAAGATTTTCTGAATGGAAATCAAGAAATACTCGAGATCCACTTGCGACGACTTCCTAACAAAGCAAAAGTCGTGTTTATAAAGAAAACTAGATTGTTTTGCGTCATGATTTACCAGCAAAATAGCACATGGAAGAGCGCGAGATTTTTTAGTGAAACTACTTTTTAAGTCTGTATTTATGATGACGTCCACATTGTTGATCTGGGCAGGTCTTTAAATGGTGATATACGTCGAATAGATGAATTATGGCCTGTCTCCCGCATGGACAGACACGTGGTTTGCCAACACAGTTTAAATTCTCGGCCCACGACAGGCCGGGAGGGGAATTGAGTAGGAGGCCGAGCTCGAAGCGATTTTGATAGACAAATCTTAAAGGTGGTGTGTCTCTTTTGCAGGCTTGAAAATATAAACTTGAGTGAATCCTGTGGTAAACAAGAGATAATACCAACTAAAAACTCCCCAGAAAAAATTAAAACTGGTAATTGCCTTTATGTGGTCGACCGTTATGAATTTTCGCAACGCGTTTCGAAAATTATGCGTAGATTATAGTCTGATTTCGGGACCCTTGTACCGTATGGTCGTACGTTTGTGTTGCGCAAAGCTTATTTTGGGCCATTGAGTGGGTTATTGATGTGTACAAAATAATGTACCCCTATAAGCTCATTTTTATGTATGATATTACCAAGGGGGGGGGGGGGAAGAAGTCACTCACTCACTCAATAGCGTCTGACAGTGAAGTCTAGCAAGTAAAAGGGTTTCATTGCACAATTTGAATATTAGGAGACTGCTGACCTTTTCAAATTTCACAGATATGACATAGTACGTGACATATTCACAATTCCTGTAAAGTTCTACGAATTTGAAAGTTGGCTGCAAAAGGGATACACTACCTTTAAAGAAGCGGAGGAGATGAAGGTCTATAGGTGTTTTATTTTTATCCTAGAGTGATGGCAGGAGGGAGTTGCGATAATAGGGAATTCGAGTCTGACACTGTTCATTATTTCGATCACGACAAATACTCCCAAATGGCTGAGATTGGTTAAAATCAAATTATACATAGTTAAGGCAAGTTATAGTCAAGAAAAAGAAAAGAAAAGTATATATAAAGAAAAAAAATATCGTAGGAAAAAAAGGGAATAGAAAACATGAATTCATTGAGATCGATGTAGTTTACTCGAAGACACTATGTCCCTTTGCAGCCAACATCAAATTCTGTAGAACTTTGCAGGGCTTATGAATATGTCATGTATGTCCTATTTGTAAAATTTAAACGTTAGCAGTGTCCCTAGTATTCAAAATTATGCAAGGAAACGTTTACTTGCTAGACTTCCCTGTCAGACACTATTGAGTGACTGACTGGTATATTTTTTCTTTGGTAATAACATACATACAATGAGCTGTAACATGTGCATGAGCATTTGTCTACATCAATAACCCACTACTTGTAATGGCCAAAATTAAACTGATTGAATCTTTTATGCAGCACAAATCATACGACCATTCGGTACAAGGCTCTGAAAATCAGACTATTGATTAGGTGCTTGCAATCATGTCGATTCGACAACCGATGGTGGTTATTTTCCCACAAAAAGCCATTTTCAAACCCTTTTTTAAAGGGAAGTTCTAAATAATTATTGTCTTTCAAATGCCGTTGGAATTTAATTTTTTCATTTTTTTGACCTGCAAATATTTCTTTGGATAATCAACATAGACGCCGAAAGCGGGGGCGGCAGGGTGACAGTCCGCCCCTAATCGAAGAAGTGGGGGGGGGGGTGGGGGGGGGGGGGGCAAAACGCATTTTCGCCCCCCCCCCCCAAAAAAAAAAAAAAAAACGCCCCCGAAAAAAAATCAGCAGTAAAGGAGTAAAAATGGTTTGTATTTGTAACCCAAAAATAAAATACAAATAATAAAACAAGAATTGAATCACTTAAAAATTATATTCCATTCTAAGAAAAGGAAAGTAAACAGGAATTAACTCAACATTCCGCACGCCCTTATATTTATCAATGGAGGATTTTATAATAGCGATACCCGCATACCGTGGAAATATCGTGAGAGAATGGAAAGCGTGTGTGTTTTTTTTATTATAGGGGGTGAGAAGACACAAGCCCCTGAACACTGGCGTACTGATTTGGGGGGGGGGGGGCAGTCGCCCCCCCCCCCCAAATAAAATTCATATGTGGTTTATTTCTAATTGGATACCAGTGATTTACAAATGTTGCTGAGATGACATGATCTTCCAGGATTTTTTGTCAATTTCTTTTGTGATTTAAACTTTGTATAAGTTTGTTGGAAAATTACAAATTCCCAAATTTACAGTCGGGCAAAATATGTGCTTCTTTGGAAGCTTTCATGTCAGCGCCTGCATAACGGCAAGGTTCGGGGGCTCGAGCCCCCCTCACATTTAAAAAAAAGTTTGTTAAAGAGAAGGAAAAAAAAGAAAGAGAGAAAGAAATGAGGTATCAAAATATGTTCATCTGACCGTAATTAAATGCCTTAAACCCCTGAGCTTACGTGATATCTACCCCCTGGCCCTAAGGAGGGCCCCTGGATGCTCATCTGACCGTAATTAAATTCCAAATCTGTGTATTACCTATACTGAATATTGTCTTCTTCTTTTTTCAGACGTAAATTTATAGAAACAAAAGTTAAATTTAAAACAGGTTATATGTCTATAAGCTGTCTGACTTATTAAAGCCACTCTGATATGAATTTGACATGCAGTGGTAACACGCTACTTGAAACGTGTTTAGTAAAAATGAACTAGTCAAAGAAGTTTTGTGAATTAAAAAAAATACAATTGAAAATCGGGGCAGCGCCAGGAGCGTCACAACGTGACGGGCATGTGCGCTATATAAGAAGCCACCATTATTATTATTATTATCATAATCATCTTTTTCAAAGAAAACTTGGAGAGGAAAAAAAATCAGGTGGGGGTAAGAATCGGTAAAAGGAGTCATCTTTTTTTCCAGTGTAGCTGCATTGTTTTCTTTCTTGGGATGTCGCCAATCGCCATTCCCCATTGAAGTTCAGACATACTAGAGACGCGTTACTTGGACACTGATGGCGTGCGTGTGTCTAACTGCCCCTTTTGGTTATCGTTTGGGGCGACCTCGTTTTCTTTAGGTATGTTATGTAAAAACAACTACTACAACAACAGCAGCAGCAACAACAGTAACACGTGAAACAAGAAATTTGAGAAATAAGTAAGATACATCGGAGTATGGCAAAAGGAGAGGGTGGAGGAGAGAGAACCAAAGAAAGAAACAAAACGAAAGAAAGAATGAAAGAAATTAACCCGAACTGATTTTTAACAGTACGGAGAAGAAGAAGAGGGGGAAATAGAGAGAGAGAGAGAGAGAGAGAGAAGGGGGGAGAGAGAGAGAGAGGTGGGGGGAGAGCAGAGAAGGAGGGGGATGTTGGTGGTGGGTCCAAGGGAACTTTCCCTTTCGAGATTATGTTTAATTGTACGCTTTCTCTAAGAACTCAATACTTTATCATAAGAACAAGGAGAAGGAGAAGGTCTCCAAGAAGAAAAAATAAAAGATGAGTTGGGCATATTATTCGAGGGTTCAGTTGATTTAAAAGATCAGGAATACTGTGCATTTTGAGTGCATATTATACATTTCTTTGAAAAACTTCTTAAAACCCTTTAGAACAACCACTCGAAGTAAGAATATTGGCTCACTCTAAAGTTAATAACAAAAATTAAAAAAATAATTTTTATGCAATCCGAATTCGAGGAAATCAAAATGAGCTGGCTCTCAATCCTCGAGGACTGCAAAAGTGTAAACCTCCGCTGACATTATCATTTTCATTCAATCTCCTTCTCGGATTGCACCCAAACAATCCTCAACACAATAATAACTATAATCAAAATCCAGACAGATGAAAGAGCGTGCTTCCATAAGTATACCGATGACCCAAATATATAGAACATAAACCCCTCGCAGAGTGGTCGTTGTCACGTGGTGAGCCCGTTTATGAAGGGCCCACGGAAACCCTCCAGGAAATATGGACTATTTTCGATCGGCAGACACGGGGACGGGCAGAGTCGGTTGACTGTTTCAAGATGGGGTTGAGGGGATAGTCGTGAAATCTGCTCTAAAAATTTACTCCAGAACTGTCTGACAAGGAAACAAGGTTTTGACATATTTTCGGGTGCCATTGGGGTTAAGAAACCGCTTGAAGATGGGGGGGGGGGGGACACTTGGATCACCACTATATGGACAGTAAAAAAGATACAAGAACAAACTGACTTTAATAATGGAACACATTTTTAAAAGGGGTCCGTAGATTAATATGAATTGCGCATAATAGCCAGGGTAATAAAAGGGACCCATCTCTCCCCCCCCCCCCCCCCAACAACAAAAAAGAGTTTGTTACCTGCTGACAGGGTATAGATATTACTTTCCTGACAAGAAATAGAAATTTGAAAATCATGAGGATCCGATGCTCAGATTCTCAAATGTACTGACAACATTATTAATTTTCTGATGGTCATTTTATACCGGGAGGAGTTGGGGTGGTGGTCCACGAACACGCTATTCAAGCAACGCCACTTTATATGGATGGCCCTGTAAATGTCACAAAGATTTTGGAATGAGAACGCAGGAATACAATACCACTTACATATCTGGACACTTTCGATTCTCCTTTAAAAGGTCAGACTCATTTATGTTCCAATAATAGATAAGTGCCCTATCGAAAATATTTGTATTTCACTTCTTTGATAAAAGGTCAACAATTTGAATTGGAGTGTCTCGTCGGCTCGCTCTGCGTAACACGATATGAGGCTTCATCTTTTCAAGGATAGAAAATATATAGGACATGTTTATATTGCGACTTTGATTTATTGAAATGAATTGCGCATATTAGCCAAGGTAATCAAAGTGACCCCTCTCCCCCAACCCCCCAAACGGCTTGAAGACGGGGGGGGGGGGGGGGGCAAACTTAGGGGTAATCTTACTACATATTAGCTTAAGTTACGCCAGAAGATCGGGATTCCCGGAAGGGGTAAGTGTCCCCGGCCCTTGGACCCACCACTATATGGACAGTAAAAAAGATACAAGAACAAACTGACTTAAAGGAAAACATTTTTAAAAGGGGTCCGTAGATTAATATGAATTGCGCATATTAGCAAGGGTAATAAAAGGGACCCCTCTCCCCCCCACCCCCCTCCAAAAAGAAAGAGTTTGTTATCTGCTGACAGGGTTTAGATATTACTTTCCTGACAAGAAATAGGAATTTAAAAATCATGAGAATAATCACAATGTAATGACAACATTTATTAATTTTCTGATGGTCATTTTATACTGGAAAGAGTTGGGGTGGTGGTCCCCCAACACGCCATTAAAGCAACGCCCTTTATATGGATGGCCCTGTAAATGTCACACAGATTTTGGAATGAGGACGCAGGAATACAATACCACTTACATATCTGGACACTTTCGATTCTCCTTTAAAAGGTCAGACTCATTTATGTTCCAATAATAGATAAGTGCCCTATCGAAAATATTTGTATTTCACTTCTTTGATAAAAGGTCAACAATTTGATTTGGAGTGTCTCGTCGGCTCGCTCTGCGTAACACGATATGAGGATTCATCTTTTCAAGGATAGAAAATATGAATAGGACATGTTTATATTGCGACTTTGAAGTTGAAAATAAAGGGATGGCATTTTAAAAATAGGCAAACACACTAATTAATATTTTGAGATTGATCATAAACAAGGCTACTTTCAGTCGTTCGCTTTTGGTTAAAAAAGTTCTCGACATATATTAATAATACCCAAGATGGAGATGGAGTATGGAGTATGGGAGGGGAAAACATATACAAATGGGGACCTAGCGATTTTAGTATTTAAGATAATTAAAATGTCATTCTTCGTGCAAATCATACAATACATGTATGCTGCGATGTATGAACTCCCATAGCAAAGCATAGCTCAACATAAAAGCACAGCCACCGAAATAAAGAAAGAAATAAATTAAAAGAAAGCGAAATCAATGAAATCCAACGCACATATTTTGTAAAGCGTTGCTTTTCAACTCCGAACAAGAAATAAAGGCGTCATGGAAACCAGAAATTTTACATTACATTAAAGTGTCTTAGCAGCACACGATCATCTTATACCGTGTCGGCGGCTCTTGTCGACAGAGGGCCTGGATCAAATTGTCAATCTGCGATCGATAGGGCGGCACTTCCACGACCACTTTTAGGGGTTTTTAAGGATATTGATCGTCATATTGCCCCAGGTCCCTTCAAGTTTCTTGCGCGCACTTACATCTCCCTCTCTCTCTCTCTCTTTATCTCTCTCTCTCTCTCTCCCTCTCTCTTTCTATCCCCTCATTCTCTTTTCTCTCGCTTTGCCTTTTTATCGTCATTATTTCGCTCTATATATTAACCTGACATCGCCTCTAGTGTTACATTAAATCTCCCTGTGCCTTGTATTTTTCAAACATGTAGTAGACATTCGTTGCTCCTCATTCCGCCCTGTTTTTTGTTTAGTGTCATCTCCGCAATTTCTCACCCATATTTTTCATACCCATCCCAATATCTTTCTTCTCCATTTCAGGCTTTTTGCTCATCTTCTGACCCTCCTCAAGAAAAAAAACCTGACAGACACACGCGCTCTCTCTCTCTCTCTCTCTCTCTCTCACACACACACACTCACTCACTCTCACTCTCTCTCTCACACACACACACACACACCCGCACACACTCTCTCTCTCTCTCTCACTCACCATCTATCTCTTTCTCTTACACACACACACTCTCTCTATCTATCTCTCTTTCACTCTCTCTCTCTCCCCTCTTCCCCCCTCTCTCTCTTTGTCTTCCCTCCTGAGGATTATGCATGTTGATCACCATTTTCCTCATCGATGTTGTGTAGCTGTTATAAAATATATTTTCCGACTTCATATCGACAGCGCATCGCATTTATGATGATCCTTAATTTGCTACAGTTAATGACAAACTTGTATTTCTCGGAACGAGTTATTAGCAGACTAAATATATAATGAACCATAATCTCTCTCTATCTAGAATAATTGTGACAATTGATAGCACAGGTAATCAGGTTATTGCGTTTGACATTTTTACAAGATCTACATTAGCTAGTCCTTGGAATTAGATATTCTTTAGAGACTGTGTTTTATCAATAAGGTGGAGAGTGTGTTTAACATGATTGCAGTTTACATCATGCAAATTGACGATAGAAATAAATAGGTCGTTTTATCAAGGTATCATTTACACAAAGGTTCATGGAATGCACCTGCTCCGTTAGTGCAGACGTACACTAGAAATTGATAGTGGCAGTATTTAGATGATGATGATGGTGATGATAAAAGAAATGATAATGATATTGTTATTTCTAACTTTTATTAAAATAATGATGGTGATTATGATGATGATGATGATCGATATGATTAGTTTCATGACAAGACGTTTTTTAATAGGATAAAAGGAGCTATTTATTTCAATATATTGTAGAAAAAACTTTAATACGTACTAAATAATTCCCAGTTAATCAAAACCACCACCATCATCATCATCATCATCATCATCATCATCACCATCATCATTAACAAACTAAAATTAAAGTTAAATAGTGCGACACTTGGTTTTTGTAAGTATTACATTTTTGTTATATAAAATACATGTTTCATACAATTAACATTTTCCTTAATTGTACAAGGTTAGAAAGAAGCCACAAAGCATATTATCTTCGTCATCGTGATTATATAAAACTAGATAGTTGGAGAAATCAAAAATATTTGATTTTACGCTTAGCAGCTCGGACTCAAGGATGTGAAGTCAAAGGAAACAGTTCCACGTACCCAATCAATAAGAACATGATAACCGCACTCCATTGTCTTGGCCAAAGCGAAATACCATCTAATCTATTATTTTTGTTATAAAGAATTTTTTCGGACGGGGTGGAAATTGTTATACCAAAAAATGAGGTAATACAAAATACATATAATTTTTTCTTTACTGATGTAACTTCTTGGGAAATTGGTTATTTTCGTTTTTCCTATGCTACGTTTACACTATAATATGTTCCCGGCAGCCAATGCAGCCCTGTTTGCCCGAAACGTTGTGCGCTGTGGGATTTTGGCCATTTTTTCCTGTTTTCCAGTTTCGTAAAGGTCTTGCACATTTTTATCATGGTCTATCACGGTTTCCGTGACGGGCTGTGGGAGGGAAAGGGGATGCTGTCCTGGGTGCATCAATGCACAGTACGGTTCGGCCTGCGGTCTACCACGGATCCCAGCACGTTCCCTGCCGGCCCGTAACGTTCTGGAATGTTTTTTCGCGTTCTGTCAAGGCTTTCTACGGATGAAACGTGAGCACCGGGCAGCTTTGAAGCAAGTTTGTGCCTACAGTATTATGCTACGTTTACACTATGTTCCCGGCGGCCACGGCAGCCCCGTTTGCCCGAAACGTAGTGCGCCGTGGGATTTAGACCAATTTTATCTCTGGATTCAAGTTTTGTTACGTCTTGCCAAGTTTTCTCACGGTCTACCACGGAATCCGTGACGGGCCGTGGGGGGAATGGGATGCTGAGTCCCGGAGGCTTCAAGGCGCACTACGGTTCGACCCGCGTTCTACCACGGATGCCAGAGCGTTCCCTCCCGGTCCGTCACGTTCTGATGAGGTCCGTCACGTTTCTCACGTTCTGATCAAGGTCTGACACGTTGTTTACGTTCTGTCAAGGCTTTGTACGGATGAAACGTGGACGCAGGGCAGCTTTGGAGCACGGTTGTGCCGGCGGTATAAAAAGAAGGTCTCCCAAGCAATAGCAATCATGGTATCCTGAGACCTCGCGTTGTGTCAGACCGTAGTAGAACGCAACGCGCCGTAGCGTGCCGGGCGCTTAAACCGTCCCACTACGGACCACCCCCAAGTTTTGTTACGACCTATTACGGACTGTCACGTTTTGTTACGTTCACCCCGGTTTATTACGGCCTACTAGGTTTCTCATCCGCACCGTGACTGCCGTGGCAAATTTTTTGACAGTTTAAAAATCTGACACGGTATCCACGGCAATCAAGGCCTGTCACGTTTGCCCATACGGTCCCCCGCGTTGCGTCACGTCAATCCCGTTTCGTCCACGGTGGCCTGAAACGTGGTTGCCGTGGCCGCCGGGAACATAGTGTAAACGTAGCATAAAAATAGGCCTCTCAAGCAATAGAATTCATTGTATCCTGAGACCTCGCGCGCCGTGTCAGACCGTTGTAGAACGCAACGCGCCGTAGCGCGCCGGGCCCGTAAACCGTCCCACTATGGACCGCCTCCAAGTTTTGTTACGGCATATTACGTACTGTCACGTTATGTTGCGTTCACCCCGTTTTACTACGGCATACTAGGTTATTCATCCGCACCATGACTGTCGTGGAAAAAATTTTGACGGTGACAAATCTGCCCCGACATCCACGGCAATCACGGCCTGTCACGTTTGCCCATTCCGTCCCCCCGCCACGTTACCTCATGTCCATCCAGTTTTGTTCACGGTGGCCTGGAACTTGATTGCCGTGACCGCCGGGAACATAGTGTAAAGGTAGCTTAACGTGCGTTCACGAAATGCTGTCAGAAACAGAGGTAATCCAAACTGATGCAGATTTTCAATCATTTATAGATTTGCTCTCATCTTTCGTTTAAGATTAAGGTAGGAGGGGCGGGTGTAGGGGGGTTCGGCGGTTTAAACCCCCCCCCCCCCCCCTTGGACGGCCAAGTGAAGAAGAAAAAAAAAAGGAAGAAAAAAAAAGGGGGGGGGGAAGAGTCAAACGGCGCGATTTTTGGAAAATCCTGGATCCGCCATTGGCTCAACCCCCCCCCCCCCCTTTGGATTAAAATTAGATCCGCCCCTGAGTAGTTATAACTAGCAGGCGTTGGCCTCTAGTCCGATTTTGCAGACTATGCCGCCAAAATAATTCTTCCTCCGTAGTGATCGATCGATCATCTGTCGTCTGTGCTCATCATCAGCCCAGTTCTGTACGTGAGGAGATTTAGGTGTTCTTAGAACACGGGCGGAGAAGACAAACCAATAATAAAACATAGTCATCGACTTCATCATGATGATTTACACGACGATAAATAATAAGATCATGATGATGAAGAAGTAGTGTAAACAGTGAGTCATAATTTGGTTCGATGATCTTCAATCGTTTTCTTGTTTACAAGGAGACTTCAAGGAAAAGTATTATATCACAGTCATAAATATATTGATTTGATTTGTATTTGATTTGAATTTCTTCATGTAAGTATACAGTTTTTCGATAAAAATAATAATATAAAGTACAATAAGTATTCTTCTGACAATGAATCATATATAAGCAAATACATTATATATAAATTGTCATTTTCCACAAAAATACGATAAAATGTCATAAATACTAAATTTCCTCAAACATTATGAAACATTATACAATTATTTGCGGCATAGCTTATCTTGATTTAAAGGGATCCGGTAACTTTGTCTTAGATCCTTTAGAAATAATCCTTGATTTAGCTCACGCTGCAATGATGATTATAAACCTTTAGGTCAGTCGGGAACTCCATGAATTTTACAAGCCGATCGCCTGTCTGATTATCAAGATATTATTGATTTGAATTACAAATTTTGAAAACCGTTCGCCGAACGGTTTTCATAACACTACAGTCTATTGGGGAAAACGAGTATGGTAAAACCGGTCTTCAAAGATTTTTACTTTTTTGAGGCACTTCTTGATCATTTTGAAGCGCGATTTGTCTAGGGCTTCAATATTACACTATGTTACAGACACTGGTAACATGTAGGACCGTGTATCTTAGATTTAACATTGTTAAACGATCCCTTCAACTTAAGTCTCCGTATTTGTAATCACTTGCATTGATGTATCAAAACGTGTATCATCTCTACTTTCCACTTAAAAAATAATGTGAGCCCAGATTCAAGGATCTTCGACTGTTCTCATTTCCCCAGCAGGAATCCATGGTCAGTATTCATGGTAATAATTATAGTAATAACCACCATAAAGCCGAATATCATTTCAAACGTCTTATCTTAGCTTGGTTTGGTTTCAGAATTTGAATGTTATTTTCCTCGTAATGATGAATAAAAAACAACATATTAGACATAATGTTAAAGTATGACCAAAACAGTGAGCCAAGATTACACTAAGCAATGAGGGTGCAATTGGGTGCAGATTTGCATCCACCTACGCGTATTTGGCAGAGGGTGCCGCTATTGTAGCAGTATTGTACCTTTAAGTATATACATTAAACAGACACAAATACAAAAACAAACATAAAAGCACAAGATGCATTATTTTTCAATGATTTTTTTTTTTTTAAGTTGTTAGATAACATTGTTTTCTTTTTCTTACCAATTTTAGGATACAATGATGCACGAACCACCTGCTGCCGCTTTCAATTTTTACCGTATCATGCTATTAGAGAAAATAAGAAGAAGGCCCAGTCTGTTCTCTTGAGTAGATAATACTGCGATAAGAAAAATGATCAGAAAATGCGATGAGCAAAGCATCACATAACACTTTACCTATGTCAGTACAATTTGTTTTGCAACCCAAAATACATGTACAACGACATACAGTCTTTTCTCTTCAGTATGGATAATACTGCGATATGAAAATGATCAGGAACTGCGATGAGCAAAGCAACCCAAAATACTTGTACAACGACATACTGTGTTACTTGCTATGTGATTTATATAATTATGAGAGTAGTTTAAGAACGAATGGTAGCAATGGGTAAATTTGATTACGCCATTATTCTCTCAATTTCGTTTCGGCAATAACAGATTCTCAAATATAAAGCTTGTATAAGGCGGTATAATGCTTGTATAGAATATGACCAATGTTGTGTTATTACATAATAAGATAAGATATGAATGAAAGTTTCATATGAAAGATCTCCAAAACAGGTTATTTCTGTCGTTTTATAATCCCTTCTTTCCCTATATTTATATTTGGAACCCACATATAAAACAATATCGGTTTGTTAGTCTATATTTTAATATCAAGTCGAATGATTACCAAACTCCATTATCGTAGAACACGTGTAAAATTGCGTGTTCTAGGCCTGAGTAATTACCAGTTCCAATATTTAAATATAGCTGCGAATAGATTTTTTTTTTTAAATAACTGTAATATTCATTGAATCGCATGGGCTACGTTTCATAACAGTCATAATGGTCTTCCGTTGAATAATATTTTTATCTTCAAATTTGTTCTCATGCTTTGTGCTTTTTTCATGATTTACCAACTGAATTAGATTAAAAAGTTATCGATAATCATGAAGATTTGATTATGCTGATTATAATGAATACATATTTTTGCTCTGTAAAGTTTAATTATATGAAAGATACACCAATCTGTATTTTGTATCAAGACAAGCAAGAAAACCATAACATGATCATCCTCTAATATGTAGACTGGAAAATAATAATAATAATCAACCGTTCTTGTATAGCGCATAACACATAGTAATAAAACATGTCCCTAAGCGCTCTGGAGAAAAACATAACAGAATACAAAGACAAGATGTACTGGGTAACAGACAAAATAGATGAATTAAATGTTAAATAAGTGCGTCTTTAAAGCAATCTTAAACTTAACAATGGAGTCAATGTTTTTTTAAATGTTCCCGGAGATTGTTCCATAAAGTTGAGGCAGTGTCAGCGAAGCTGCTTTTACCATATGACCTGGTCATCACTGGTGGAATAAAAAACAATTTGTTCTTATTAGAACGAAGATTTCTAGAAGGTGTGTACAGCTCTATCAAATAAGGAGGAGCAAAATCATAAAAACATTCATAATATTAAGGAAAATTGATAACACATCAATCAAAATGAACTGAAAGAGAAATGATGTATATTCATGGTAATTTTCATTTGGAGGGACAATGTTGTTGACTGAATAGCCACTTGGGCTTTTTGTGTACCATCTAACTGAGCTGTACAAGAAACAAATTAGATTTTAAGATTAAACATACAAAATTTCAATTTCATTCCACACAAAAGAAATTCACTTGAAATTTTGGATTTGTGATATTAAAAAAAGCCAACGACCCTTACAGATTGAGTTGTAGTAAAAACACCGAGGTCCTAACATCAACTTGCACTTTGGGTGAATATTTTGGACATGATCATTGGATCGTGTCTCAAGTACGCCCACGATATTCATGATATTATTTGCTTGGTCGCACACTGTGCTATGTGCTTTCATGTGACGACATGACACGCAGACGCAGACGCACACACACACACACACACACTCACATACTTTCTTTTTCTGTTTTGATAAAGATATTTTTTATTATTTTCTCTCAAATTAAATACATATTGTACAAATCATTCTTAACAAAACTGGATACATTGTACATTGTACACCCACAAACACACAGACACACACACACACACAAACTAGCCACGCACACAAATATTCACACGCACACTCACGCAAACACTCATGCACACTCACGCACACACCCACACACACACAAACGCCAACACACAGGTAGAAAAGAACCGTTGCCTTATATTACGTAAGAAATTTGTAAAGTTTCATGTTTGTACCCAAACTGTAACAACGTCACTAGGTCATTTAATGTGTACATTTTTACTCAGTATATATAATTGTATATAAGGGTTATTTCAAAGAGAACATATTTTTAATTAGACGTTAATAGTGCATTACAATAAAAACAATTTAATAACAAAGGGGGACAAAAACCCAGTGATATCAAACATGATAAAATGCATTCTGGATCATTCTTATGGTTTTATTATAGGAGCAAAAAGCAAAAACTAAACAGAACAAAGCAACAATAACAACAAATTCTTGATTTAAAAAAAGAACCCAACAGAATAAACCAGAAACAAACAACAAAGGGTAAAATATATCGGGTTTTTAATGATATTATTTCAATGCACGCTGAATAATTCGATTGATATAACAGCAGTTATCATTGCAGTCATTTTTTGCAAAGGTACCTCTACATTTTTCCTATTATTTTGTTGATACTGAGACTAACCATATAAATAACAGAAAACCTTCAAGTACTCGTAAAAATATTTTAACAATTGGAAATTAATGGGATAAAAATACATAAAGCAATTAATAAATAGTGAGTCAATGACGTCACAAACTGATAACCAAATTGGAAATTTTTGTAGTGATTCCCTAAGTTCCATAGTTGTTCATACTTCCTAATTCATAACTACCTTATTATTTATCCGATTTTACTCAATTGTTTTTGGCTCTGTTTCTCTTGTTTTTTCTGCATTTATTAAAAGCAAATTATTTGTTGTAGTGGACTCAGCCTTTAACTCACATCTGGGGGACTCTATTAATTTGTCTCTTTATTTCGCCGTTAAACTTTGTCTTTTATGAAAATCTTTCATTATGTTATAATCCGTCTTCTCGACCATGTCTGCTAGTATAGGTCACGTATATCAACACCACTGTTCTATACACCATCTGCTGTTGTTTGTCCGCCATGCATGTTCTTCTTATTTATTAAACCTCCATAATTCAATTCATTACTCTACTCTACTCTTTTGCTGTATCTCACGCTTTCTCATCCGTTTCATAATGATATTAACAGTGAATTCATATATGTCCTTCTCACTCATGCTAGTGTGATTACTGAAATTGATTTATTTTCACCAGAAAACAATTCCTAGGCTATCTATCAGTCTATTCGCTTACCGTTGACCTCGTCACGCTCTCCATTTCTGTCCTTCTTTCCGCCCCCCTCCTCCCCTCTCCTCCCCCACACTCTCTCTCTCATTTCCTCTCACTCCTCTTCTTCCACCCCTCTTTCTCTCTTTCAAATCTTTCCTTATTTATGTTTTAAGTTTAATGTTTAACATTTAAAGAATCATCTCTTTCTCTATCTCCATTCTCTCTCTACCTTTACCTATACTTCCGTGTTTCCACTCACGCTCCCATCCTACGCACTTTCATATTCTCTCAGCTATCTTTCCTTGAGCTTCCCTCCGTCCGTACTCCGACCCTTTCATCTATTACCATGTCCATCTTCATCCCTCAACCTCCTGGTCACCATCACTATCGTGATCAGCATCATCCCGCAAATGAAAAGAGGATTTCGCGTTAATGCGCGCTGAGAGACGAGAGTCTTAAATCAATCTACTCCGCAAGTAAACGCCATGTTGTCCTGGATCTTCTTCGTAAATACGTCTGTGATCGTGAAGAAAGAGCGCTGCCTTTAGGTTCAAGCGACTTTCTCCCCTTGCGATGATAAATATATAGACCCCGTTCATAAACACAGATTTACGATCAATCGCAGTTAGGATTTAATAGTGAACCTCTCAGAGTTATCCAATCAGAGGCACAGTGTCACTCGTGACAAGTTTAAAACTTGATCCTGATTGGCTAATATTTCGAAATTGGTGAATGATCTACGGACTTGTCGTATTTTGTGTTTTTAGTGATCGTACACGTTTTTTCTGAAAGGTATCCTCATTGCTAAGAAAAGCATGTGTACAAGCGTACACATACTTTCTTAGCATTTTGGCATGTATTAATGGAAATCACATTGGAATTAGACTAATAAAACTAAACTGTCTCTTTAAAAAAAAAAAAGTACACAGACGTGTACAATCTAAGCCAGCACCCGGAATTATACATGCACCCAAATATGGATACAAAACAAAAATTTATCTCGATTGACGTTGAATAACAAAAACATGAACAAAAAACCAGCACGTTTTGATGTATTTGCCATAATACCTATATAAAACCATTTCGTCTCGTAACAAAAATGAGGGAAACGAGTTTCCTATCCGCAATCCTGGTAATCATGATAGTATATTGATTCCTATTTATAAAGCTATTTATAAAGCTGCACAACAGTTCTGCAAGCTTACGCCTCTGCCATGTCCCTTCCCCCAGTTTATTTACAAACACATATGTGCATTAAAATAATAAAAGAAAGACATAGTTAAAGAAACTAATTTGGAAAAAATGATTTGGAAAAATAATTAGCATGATTAGGAAGGGTTCACACCTCAATAATTCTTTGAATTTGTGTTTCTTTTACGTAAGAAATTTTAAGGAAAAATTTCTATGAAGGTGACAAACTGCAGAGATTAACACAATTTTTAATATATATAGGAATCATCGTATTTCCTGTTTAATGCAATAGCCATAAAACATGTAAGCTGTTTCTTCAACTTTCTCTGGTTTGGGATTTGAAATTGTATCATTTTGAATAACTTGAGATTTACACACGATTCTTGCGGTGTTTTGTATTTATGGATAGAACATGCATGAACGTATTTGCCCCTCCCCCTGTCCTTGTATTTCTTTAGCATAATTCAGGGAATCCGGTCTGTTGATGACGATAACATTAATAAGAACGTGATTTTCTTGTTTGAATCATATTTTATGGTAAGTAAGTTTCATTTCAAGCAGTAACAGAGTAGTACTCTTTTTTCCTTCCTTCACCTATATCTTGTTTTTTGTTTTTAATGGAAAGTATGTAACATAAGCAATTGTCATGTATCCATACCATGTTTGTTAAATTCGGGTCCTGGCCATCCAGAAATGCTAAGGGAAAGAGTTTTATAGTCGATAAGGACTTTCCCGCGTACCATAAGACGAACCTCCTAATTATTTTTGGAATCCAAATATTAAATACACATCAGAAAATATATAAATTCATCATAAATTCATCTATTCCATTTAGAAAGTATGACAACAAAATATGACAATGCTCTATAATACCAAGGAGTTTCAAGAGCTGGAGTTCCAACTGGAAACAATTATTTCAAGCAGCTGCCGTTTTCTAAGGTTGCACAATAGAATCGTAGGCGTTATACAACAAGGACGATATATATTTCTTGATCGAATAATAGTTTTTACAATGAAACATATTTTCAAAAAGGGTAACCAGATCATTTTCCAGATGTTTTTTTTCTTCTTCACGTTTGATGTGAAGGTTCGTTGAGATCAATTTCCTTTGTGCAGGTATTTCCAAAGTAATGTCTTGAAGGCACGAAATATATACATGTTTCTCTTTTTTTCTAATAGGGCATGGTGGGTATCAATGCGAATTAATTTGGGTAGCGGGGTCGGGACCTCCTTTGTATTTCATTTTATTAATTCATTTTATTTTTTTATTTGGACTAACAAACCCAATCAACAGTTATGATGAACAAAAAAATGGGTGACCTCTTTTACCAAATCCTTGAGCCGCCTCTGAGCATGGCCTATAGTTCCTCCGATCTTTAAGGCTCATTGATATCGGACACCATACAGTGCTTGCTTACTGACATTTGCAGAGCTCATCAACTCACCGCGGAAATTAATACCACACCGATCCCCTACTCCTCTTCACAGCTATGTTGATACGGCACCTTCATAGTTTTAGTCGATAAATTTGCGAAATCTCAACATTTTAATGAACAAATCACTAAACAACGACGAGCGTTCACACGGGACCGAAACAAATGAGTATTCAAAGTTTTAAACTACAAACCGGGCAATAAGTCATTTAAATTACAAGCTGGCGTAACCTCGACATTGGTTAGTTGTTCACATAACACTAATGATTGAAGCCCCCCCCCCCCCCCCCCCCCGGCTCGTACTTATCGCACTTGCTATAAGGCTGCTCGTGATTTATAACTTCGAGTCTACTCATAGTTTCATAACCAGGAGTGCGCCTGCATGGTCCTTAACTATATACAACTACGAGATAACTTCGAATTTCAAAATCATAACCTCAACTTAAGGTTTATGGACTGTCGTGGAAACATAACTTCAGTCCTCAGGATATAAGGTATATAATATCATATCATAGACTCTGTCTCATATTACGGGATGGGTCCTTCCGGCTACGATTAAGCTTGATCATCAAGTGTGTCATTCAAGTGTGGAGGAATTATGAATGAAGATAGCGACAATAACATAGTAACGTCAATGAGTGATTACCACAAAACGACTTCCGGAAATGTGTGTCTGTCTGTCTGTCTGTCAAGGTGACGCTGTTTGATGACATACTTAGGATGTTTTAGTTAGTGATGAAAAGAAAATGAAATTGAAATGGCGTATTCATCGTCCATATGGAAAATTGTTTTATTGAGTTTACAAATCATTTAACCAAAAGAAATAATCGTAATCACAGACAATTAATGGTTGACCGTTACAATGCAAAAAGGGTCGTAATAGCTTTAAAGTGACTCGGTAACATTGTTGAAGGTTGATGAAAATGTTACTTACTATATTCCTTCTACTTTACTAACCCTCTGACATACAACAAATCCTGAACAAAATTCTCTAACCACGAAGATATCTATGGTTTTCTTTGAAGGCGTCAATGTACGACACCCTTTAACAGTGATTAATAGTAAATTCTCCCAACCATTTTTGAATTTTCCCAACCGTTTTTCCATGAAAAAAAGACATGAAACAGGCTATAAAAAATCTCTCAACACTTAAATGTCTAGAATGGAATGTAGAGCCATTTTATTGCTTTGTGACGATTTACATTCACCTAAAATGTAATTAAATTGTAATAATATAGTTGGGAGAATTAAGGAATCGATCAGATCAGTTTTTCCCAATTTGTACCATGAATAATGGTCCGTTTTCATTAATGTTCAGATTATCTTTAATTGTACATCTAGCATTGAAGTCACTACCTAGCACCACTATCTCTCATCTGAACAATGTTAGGTAGATAATGAGGAATTTGCTTTTGACTGGCTGATGATATTAGTATGGTGACTGGACTGTACCTGAATCGGTTTACCATTATGTTATAGAATGATATCATCACTAAGTATACTATTATCACTATGATGCTGTACTTCTCTACTATTGCTGCTGTGATTTTACTAGTACCACCGTCATTACCACCCAGTACCACCACAATAACAACAATTACTACTATTACTATCCGAGGATATATCTACTATCACTACTGCTACTGCTACTTATATTACTATATTACTACTACTGCTGCTACTAATACTACTACTACTACTACTACTACTACTACTACTACTACTACTACTACTCCTACTACTACTACTACTACTACTGCTTTACTATTACTGCTCATAATAATACCAACTCCGCCAATACCACCACCACTACCGTCACCATTACCACCACCACTACTACTACTACCACCACCACTAGCCTACTACTACCACTACATGTACTTATAAAAGTACTATCTTCACCACCACCACCACCACCGCCACCCCAAGTACTAATACAATCATTACAACACTAAGCCTATATACAGCTATTAATATACAGCTGCTGCTTTCGCTGATGCTATTGCTTCTACTATACTTAAAACATGTTTTAAATAGTCACATAATTTAAGCTAGCTTATAGAATTTCAGCATTGTGTTAATATATTAAAGGTATTACCAAGTTTTGGGAAATTTTGAAAAATGGGTGGATAGTGATTCCTTAAAATTTTGATATTTTTGGATGCCCCTGTGGATGTAATAAAAGCACTATAAATGTAAGCCCCTAAAACGCTTCTGTTTTCGAGAAAAATTGAATATAAAGATTTACCGGTGCTCCCGGTAAATTTTGATGAATTTCAAATAGCTCCTACGGCCGTACTATGGTAGCTGCGACCATGAAAATCTCAGAATATGTGGGTGTGGTATATAATTTGCTAACGGGAATAGCTAGTCGGTCGATATTAGTCAAGAAACATTGTTTTATAGCTTAATTAATATCTTGACCTTGAGAGGGAGCTATACAACATAAAGTGATTATTATTTATAATTTCATAACTTAAGACTCGATTTCGACCGCGACGACGATCACTGAATATTGTAGGATCGCATATGCTTCCAATATGTTCATTTGAACCAAATTCATGACCCCATACCAAAACTTTGTATTACCTTTAAGCATACAGGTATAGTGATACTTTGACAATATCATCAAACCATTTCTAAATTTACTTTTTGGTACGGTTGAAGGCTATTACGCTTGCCGATTTGGGTTAAAGACCAACATCGGTGCAATCAATTTGGAATTTAGCTCTTAAAATATACATTTATATGGGAAAAAAAATTAATAAACCGTTTTAATATTGATGAAAAATGCTTCTGACTCAATTAAAGTTCTTAGGCAAATGTTTGCAAGCAAAGTTATTGTTAGAGCCGACAAAACACTTGATCTCGGCGTTGCCGCAATCAAGGGAGAATTTCTTTATCAAGGATATTCTGTTATCCTGCTTCTACATGTAGTTGATTGATGAAAAGGTTAGGCCTGTATCTCAATGTCAATGATAGTGTTAATGAAATATCGATCGCCCGATGCATAATATTTAGATTGCGAAATAAAGATTGCATGTCAATCATCGCACGTCAAGAACAGCGTGACTAAAAATAGCCCCGCTATGCATCATGCCCTGTTTTGACTCGCGAATGCAATAACGCGGCAATAAGGTGGGTCCTTTCTTGAAGCGCTATCCCTAAAAATAGACGTCCCCGAGCCACGATCCCATTCACTCGATGCAATAGTAGTATGGCCAATAAAGATGATAAAAATACTTCTGATTCACCGTCTCCAAATCAGTGATATCTAGTATATTGCCTGGATGAGCTAATTGAATTAACATAATATTGCCCAACGTTGTAATAAAGGCACGCCTCATAGACCGCTCTAATTGAACCGTTAATAATCCCCCTGCGTAGGGTTATTTATAGAACACAGTAGGTGAGGGTATATTACGTGGGGTATTTAAAGCGTCGAGGGTCATTACATATCAAGTCACGAATGACCAATAGTATTACGTCAATACCCACGTGGCTAGGAGACGAACTATTCATTATCCGTGTCTTTTTAATCTGGTATTACTGACCACGTGTAGCGGCTGTGTGTAGTAGTGGTCTTCAAAACGCACGTGCTCTACAGGGTTTTTCAGTTGTACATCGTGTCTTTGGAGGTGGGTATTATCAATATTAATAAGGATCAGCCCATTAGTGTCACGGCGGGAATTGAACCCCGTACCTTGTGATCTGCAGTCGGGTGACATATCCGCTAGACCATAATACCACAACACCTAATGCACAAAACTTTAAATAATTTAGTTTTAGATGAAATAATGACATATATCTGGTGTGCACATCACAATAAGGTATGATACATTTGTCTTCATAGATGTATTTCATATTATGGTAGATTGTGAAGAAAAAAAGACTGGATAAGTTGAAACAGTCCTCATGATGGGTGACATAAACAATATTCATCTCCTTTAGGTGTGAAACTATGGGGAATTCATAGGAAGTTGTGTTGTTTAATCAGTCTTTGTGTTCGCATGTGATGACAATTATATTTAAAAAAGATAACGGTCATATCGAGTTTTATTCTGACGCAGGTTTGTGATAAAATTCCACTTGTGTCAATATTCTCTGAAACACGACAATCGGGCCCGTATCACCTCATACTACGTAGTAGACAGGCGCGTATGCAGCAACAGTTTCTATCCTATCCTTGGCTTTGTACCCATTCCAAGATCATGAATCACTGTCTCTTATCTAAACATGAAAAATGCCGATGGTTCCTTGTAAATCACGCAACTTGACAGAGAGAGAGAGAGAGAGAGAAAAAGAGAGCGCGCGCTTAATGGAGGAAAGAAGGAAGGAAGAGGGACACACATAATAGAGAGAGAGAGAGAGAGAGAGAGGAGGGAGAGAGAGAGAGAGAGAGAGAGAGAGAAAAAAAAAGAGTGGTGGAAGTGAGGGTTAAACAAAATGGCTGATACTGTCTGGGGTTCTAACAGTTGATTTTGTAATCCACGATTTTAATTTGAATCATAACATGAATCTAACATAAATTTCCATCACATTACAATTTGTACGCCCTTGGGTTTGTTTTTACCATTAAAATCAAACCATTTTTTTTTAATCAGAAGCATATGGCACATAATGGGAATATTTGTACATATAGGACTAACGTTTCTTCTTATTCTACTTCATTTAGAGATGTCATTGCATTATCTTAAGTAGATATTAAACTATCATAAAAGAAAAACAAAGATTTCTTTCTCGATTATTGAAAAGCATATTCCCGATTAGATAAAGTTGTAATCGAAACGTATTTTCTAGACGACTTGTCCCCTCCCCCTCCTAACAAACCAAAAAAGAAACACGCGATGATAGACAGACCCTCGTGTCTCACAGCAATATGTAATAGACAGAACTCTGTGTGAGCGGATTAGAAATCTGATCTATGACCTTGAAGTTAATACACGTCACATTCCAAGGCTATGAATCACACATAGTCTACTCTAACCTAGCACTACTCGTAGTGTATAAGGGACGATTGGGTGGTCTGACTGTCATTCAAATCAACATTATTACATTAATAGTTCAAATGCTTAAATGATAGTTCCATATCTTCATTAGATTTCATTGAATTGAATATATTTTCTCCTGAAACATACAAATTGAATTATATTTTAGCAATACAATATAAACAAAATATAACAAAAATTGTTTGGAATGTCAACACAATATAACAAAAATTAATATTGACAATAAAACAAAATGTATTTGATAATGGAACTTCAAAGCTTTCTTTTGTACTTAATAGAGTAGGTTAGATTCTTTCCATACAAGTGTAATGGTATCATTTTCTCTCAATAGCTCGTGAGGTGTCAAATTTATGAAATTTACCCCCCCCCCCCCCCTCCCTCATTTTTGAGAGCAGAATACGTTTCAGGGTGTTTGATTTCTATGGTTTGCCCATCTGTATTGACTAAAAAATGTTTCCTCCGCAGAATATATTGTGGTACATTAAATATAGATGTATATAACGACAGTAGATAACGCTTGCATGCAATCAAGCCTACTGATAGTGCTTGAATTGGGAAATATAATCCTACCAATTTTGAGTCTTATTAAAAAAGGGAAGCAATCATTATGGAGGTATACTCAGAAGTGTATAATTTTTTGGGGAAAACCGGTTACCCCACCTCCCGTGTAAGGGGCGAGAGAAATGTCGTGTTCCAGGAGATGGCTAACTTGGTACAATCCAGCTCCCCCCCCCCCCCCCCCGTCTAGAAATTATCCCCCTTATCCCCAACCGTTTATCATTGTCTGGATACGCCACTGCATTAATGTTTATGGTTATTTGGGTTAGGTTCTTATTCACACATAAATGAGACACTACGGGGAATTCAGACCTGCTCATATTAAACAATCATAATGCTCTACTTGAAGGCTCATAACTATAATATAAGGAGACAAGACATGACTGTATCCGCTGTGTTGAATGCTTCATGACGACTTGAATATCACCCGGCACATTCCGACGCCGTGAATCACATTCGATTAAATAAACAGACCTTCAAAAGACATCGCATATTTCTTTGAGATTTTGATTGACGGGAGGCTTCCGTAGCCAGACGCCACGACGTCCCGATGCCCCGTCGAACCCCTCCCGCCAGGTAATAATTCAAGCAAGGCCTCCACGATCCCGCAGGGAAAGTCATCAAAGGGACGCACAGTCATGTTGCGCAATTCAACACCGCTTGACACGCGCACAAGGACAGGGGTAATGACGTCAAAGATGACGTCACGAACACATCGATTTTTGATTTTTGTGTGAGTCAGAGGGCTATTTCGTGAGCTGCGACGGTTGAGATCGTAATGTGGTTCTGAGCGTGATGGATCGCGTGTTAAGCAAGGCCACGACACCGGGTACTAATAGTATGAAGGAATAAATTGAATTCATATACCCTACCATGAATTAAACATATGCATACAAATCAAAACAAAATTTGATTGGAAATAAATATGCATCAACACCTCCCTCACCTTCAAAGGAAATTTTTAGTCTTCTAAAAGTGACGCAGTCGGAAGGCGATGACGTCGTATTACTAAACAAATTTGCCCAGCTGGTGTCTACATAAGTGTGGAAAATAAACTCTAAAGACACCTAATATAGACGGAAGGAGTTTTTTTTTATTGATTACGACTTGCAATCGGCAAATACAACGTATATGTTTTATTCACACTTACATTGCATTTATATGTAAATATTTGTTTCTTTGCATTGTCGTGCACAAGCATTTAGGCGAGAGGTAAGATGAGTGAATTAAGGGTATCGGGAATACATGTACCTTCGTTTCAACACGTCCTCAATATTTATTCTAAATCCCCTTTCATTTTTGACGTCATATGCATAGCTAACCACCTACTGCCCCCCCCCCCCCCCCCCCCCACCCCGGGTTGGCAATGCACTGGTAGTATACTGATCCACGCTCGTGTCTACGCTTCAGAGCCTGTATGTGCCCCATTGCTCTCATTATACGGCGGTGCAGACAATTCAATTATTGGTTAGCGAGCTTCATTTGAGATCAATACATGGTTGAATGATATTAACGCAAAACAACCAAGCTGATATGAAAGGAAAAAAATGCCATTTAACTCATGAAAGTATATAAACTTTCTTGTGGAAGGAAACTATGAAAATAGTATCTACAAAAATAGCCGTATTCGTGTTGCTAATTAAAAATAAATTGCATTGCCAATTCATCTGGGAAAATTTGTATACGAACTAATTTCATTGAACAGAATAAGGATATTTTTTACTTCAATATTTCCCTTTTTATTTCCTTTTGTTGGTAAACGTTTTAGTGGTATCTTTATCTAACTTTCGATTTATTTATCATAGTACTTAATTATTGTCACATCAATGTTGATATTTATACTATCAGGTTGTGTTTTTATAAAGTGATTTGATATTCTTTTAAAATAAATTAAACGAAAGATATGCAGAATATTGACTGTTTCTAGCACGATTAAAGAAAGGTTGAATAGGTTTATAGTCTTCCATTTTACGAAATAACATAGACTACCATGTTGTCAAGGACTTGACCTGGGGGTGTTTCACAAAGATGGGGGGCACATGCCCCCCAAAAATTTCCAAGATCGGTTGAACTTTTTTAGACCACTTTTTTGACCTCGATCGATTACATGTATGTGCCCCCCCCCCCCCCCCCAAACATCAAACTCTGGCTACGTGCCTGTTACTTACAAGCATATACACACGCTTACTTAGTAGTCAGGTAAAACAAACCATCAAAACAAAACCACACCTGAATGATATCAAAATAATAAAAGGGTCATTGAGCGTGGGGTCAATCATCTCAACCTGGTCTGAACTGAACCTGGATGCTGTTTAAAAAAGAAAGAAAAAAGAAAGAAACGAAGAGCAAGAATGCAAAGAACCGCGAGTAAATCTGAAAGAATTACTTTAAGCAGGTCACGCACTTTTAAGTGAAGAACCACTGCGTATTTGTCTCAAAGGATTGTACTGTTTAAAAGATGTGTCCTAGAATACACATTCTGCAATTTGCCTTAGCTATACACAAGTGAGTAAGAGTCATCGTGGTGATAATGCCACATCCCCCGAAAGAGTGGTTTCCGATGAAAGTAAAGTCTCGAAGCTAGGTCACGTGCAGTGGACCAAAATAAAGCGCCGAGGAGGAAACTCTCATCTCACCACATCTTTGGAAAGAAGAAGAAGAAGAAGGGACTTCTAGAAGATGTAAACGCCTCTCATCCCAAAAAGAGGATTCCTAGTAAAAAGGAAATCACAATAATCTAGGTCACGCGAGGAGGACAAACATATTTCTTAAACCCCGCTAAAGTGTTGGGAGCCCCAAATTTGCCAAAAGTCTGAAGGGAACATTTCACTTAAATTGTATCATAATGTGATCAGGATGTCATTTCAGACACAATTCTGCAAAAAAAACTGTGATGAAAGACAAATATTGCGTAAGGTGTTGTGGTCTATTGGATAAGTCACCCGACTGCAGATCAAAAGGTACGGGTTCGAGTTCCGCCGCGGCACTAATGTTCGTTGGCAAGACGTTAATCTACATTTGCCACTTTCCACCCATGTGTTAAATGGGCAAGTGTGCGCTTGTAAAAATGACGCCTGGCTGGAATGATTTCCAGGGAGTGGAGAATGTGCATACATTGTGTGCGGGTATGCCTGAATCCGATGACCGGGGTAATGATATATTTCTGTAACGCGCTTAGATACATCGTTGATGTATAAATCGCTATTTAAAAGCCGATTATTATTATTATAATTAAAAGAACACATTATTTGGGTTTCCTGTTGTACGCATAAAACCTAAATTTTATATTCTTTTATCAATATTCGACTTCAAACACATTTGTTATGAAAATCCTTGCAGAAATGTGTTTAAAATAACATCTCCATTCACATAATGATACAGTTTAAGTGAAATTTTGCCATAGCATTTTTGGGGCTCCAAACACTTTAGAGGGGCTTTAAGATGGAACACTCTTTTAGACAATGTCAAGGAGTTTCCTTTGCTCTTTATTTTTTCCGATTGCTTTCCTGAGTATAGACTACCTGAGTGCGATCGCCCACCCCTTGAACTTCGAGATGTTGTCCCGTAGGGGCAGCGAAGGGTACGGCGAAGAGAGAGAGAGGCCCGCCATCCCTGCCACGGAGCCCGTAACCCAAGCCATGCACGCGCCCACGTTCAGCGTTTCCAGCAATATTTAATAACTGCCTACCCGGGGAATATTGGAGGTAACAGACCCTGTACCAGCGGGACTTCATGTTATCTTCAATTCTTTGTTTTTGCGATCATAATTGCTTCTCGACCCGTTTTCGCGTTGATTTCTGCTTACCCCTGATTTTTATTTGGTTAGACTTCAGCTCGCTCTTCTCCTGATATTTATTATATGAAGTCGGTATTTGCTTGGTTAGGTGTAATTCGATTTTACAGAAAAGGCAGCTGGAAGTAAAGATTAACTGCTTTAGCAAGGCAAAATAAAATTTTGTTTACAAGTCAAATTGATTATTGAAGAAAAAAAAATGTTTTAACAAATATATATATATAAATGTCAAAAGATGCCCGGAAGCGGATCCGCTGTCATGGATGTTTATAGTCAGTGGAGTAGCGTGGGTCCGTTATGTAGGCATTCAGGAATGGAGAAAGCGCAATCGCCATTCGTGGGGGGAGGGGGGTTTCATCGGTCTCACAATATTGATGAAATACGAATTATTAAGCCCACTGATTAGGGAAGGTTGTGACAATTGGGTCCTATCATTTTTTTTCTCACTTTCCCTTTCCGCATCTCCCTTCCTCCAGTATTCTTTCTCTTTCTCTCTTTCCCCTTTTATCATTGATTGTTATTCGAGAGGGGGCGGGGGTGTGCACGTGTGCCCTTATAGCTACGCCACTAGTAGTGGTAGTGGAGAGACAGATGTTACGGAAAACCTGCGCAGAGTCGGGAAATCACAGCCGTTTAACCTGGAGAAAAATGACGTCGTTAAGAAACAAAATCGATGAAGGGTGGTAATAGTGCTGATGATAATGTTGATGTCTATGCTATGGATTTCAAAAAGACTCTCTCCGATCCTAGATTATATTTTGACCCAAAGTAAAGTTTATTCAATATCAGCTCAGACCGTAAACTGTGATTCTCAATAAACAAAAAGAGAAGAAATTCTAAATTACATCGATTGTCATCAGTTTATAATTACTCAACTCTGGCCTGAAATCAATCATTGCCATTGCAAAGTAAGACTATAAAACTTCGGCAATGATCACGATGATGTTAATGATCGCTTCATAATACTGCAGACGCAACATGTTCAAATATTCGATGTCATTCTCTCGACGACTCAAGATTTCAACTCGATCAGTAACTTAAGCATGAACCTGTAATGTTGAAGGCAGAAGGAAAGCCTGAAATCTTGCTCTACATCAAGGCGATGGATGTTGGCTTTTATATAAGAGAAGAAAGAGGAGAGCAAAGGAGAGAATGTGAATGACGGTGAACGTTGGTGTAACTTAAGTCGTTTTTATATGAGGCAAAATCTTCCTAATCTACCTCAGGTTCATCTCGTTCTTGCGTTCGCTTTCTCAGTCACGTATCCAACAAGTAATCTGTCCTTCCAATGCTTCATACAAATTATCAATATCAATCTCCTTACTTGAAATGTGTATACAAAATTCAAATCTGGCACATTCTTAGATTCACATTCTTTTCTTTCATCTAAACATATTTTGTTTTACATTTTTCGCTTATCGTTCAAGGCACAAAATTAATTTCGAGTGCATTTTCATCTTCTTTTTAGAACTGCTTTCTCTGCTCATGATGAATATGACTTATACAAATACACAATACAAATTTAGCATAATCATCAAAGATCCCCGTTGTTATTCTTTGTATTAAGTGTTTTTCAGTTTGTTTTTCCGAAGGTTAAAATTCGGAATTATAAACCCTATTTCATTTTCCCGGAAATACGAACACGTGGCATTTATTTAGCAGCTTTCGGAGTGACGATCCTTCAGAATTTTGGATCTTTGAAAAAAACGACAGTAACCCTAAATACAATCGTGTGATTTTCAAGACTCGATATCACAGCGATTTCTTCCATACATTCCAACTTTACTCTAAAGTACTGCGATAAGAATGGAGAATATGAATTAAGTAGGCTTTCTCCAAAAAGTATATACAATAATACAAAAAGGCGAAAGCAGACGGGGAGCGAAACAATGAGAATTCCAGATCTTTAGGACGGTTGCTATGGCAATGATGACAAAACGACTAAAGTTTGTGATTTTGGCAGGTTGAAGTGGTAACTGACAACAATTAGATTCCCCAAAATGTACATTACATGAAGTCGAACACATGTTAAAGATCACATCTTCAATTTTCCCTTCACCACACAACGAAATCCTATATAGATTTGTCATCTTTAAACATGAGAAGACTATACGAGGTTTTTTAACATTATCGTCTCGACTTCTCGGTGACGCTTTTGAGCTTAAAGATAAGATTGAGTTCTCAATTCTGATCATGCGATTGCATTGTGATTGCATTGTGAAAGAAACGGTGTGCAATCGATCAGAAAAGGTCGATCATCCTGCAAGGTTCTCGAATCATCAAAATGATAAGAAATTTGACCCAGTCTTGGTAAAGTAACAAGCATTGTACACCGAAATATGTATATGGGACTACACGAACATGTGGCATAAAAATCCGTCCCAATTTTTATGCTGCTCCATGCTATATTTAGAAGAGCCATGATTTTCAGGGAACATTTTTTATCTGACGTTCTTCCACACTTGCATAATAACAATGATAACGCCCACAAATTATTTTTCACCTCTTCCCAGACTTCAAACTTCTCTTTAAGTAGATCATCATCTTGCACGAACGATTTGTAAATGGTGCAGCATTAAAATATGACAGCCTCGCAAATCATCTGTTATCGAATTAGGCCGAAAAGATTTGAACAGTTATTTTTATATGAATCCATGATTGTCATTGGCACATTATGAAAAAAAGAACCTTTGTAGTTCTTGCTTCTTTTTTTTTTAACGTAAAGATTTGTTTTTATACTCTCGTAACATTTTGTATTTTTTTTTTTTTTTGTCTATCCATATGGCCAAATTCGAACGTCCCCTTCTGTTTTTTGTTTGTTGTTCGAAAATTTGTTTGATACTACCTTAACTGGTATGATGTCCCGTATAATTCCCCTCCCATATGTTCCCAGCAACACTCCCAAATCACTGTGATCATGTTTAGCTAGCTCATACAAAAATAAAAATAACATCCATCTCCAGCTTACTAGTAACCTCAATTAACCCATATGACTCGATCCCTCGAGACTGATGGATGGGTTTGTCCGTCAGTTGTCGCTTCACAGTCACCATACCTAGAGGGATGCCCCTGACAGACACGTAACAGCCAGACACTGCAGTCCCATATGTTTGTTTTTCTGTTTACTGTCTGACTGTTGGTCAGTGACATCATACGAGATGACTACGTGCCCCCTAATACCAGACTCAAGTTCTAGGAAACCGGTAGAAAATCATTTCGAGATAGATGGATATTAACCTTGGATGACCTCCGTGCTTACCCTAACTAAGAAAATAATGATGTCACCACATCTTTATTCGATTTTCACTTTCAATTAAGTCTAGATCGATTTAAAGCTTGGTTTTATAAAATTCCTTTGATAATGATGAACAAATTGTATATGCAATAGGCTGAATTTCAACATAATTATACAAATAAAAGTGACGGCAAGTGAGAGTTAAACTGAATAACATTAGAGGACGTGTGTGTGCGTGTGTCTGTGTGTGTCTGTGTGTGTGTGCGTGCGTGTGCGTGTGTGCGTGTGTGTGTGTGTGTGTGTGTGTGTGTGTGGGAGAGAGAGAGATAGAGAGAGAGAGAGAGATGGGGGTATAGAAAGAGAAAGAGAAAGGCAGCAATTAAAATCACTGATTGAATGTATCTCCAGGAGAATGAAGTAATACGATCGATGGATGAGGTGAGAACATTGGTGTTGACAGATTGATTACACTTTTCTAAGAAGGCTCGAGGCACGATATGCCGGTAATTTGATAATGGTGATGATGAATACAACGTTTCCACGACCTACTTACATTATTCAGAAGAAAATAGATACAAATTTCAAGGACTACGAAGTAACATTTAATGATTTTTTTTTTTACATGCTTTATATGTATTGATTATTCAATTTTATTGTATTGTTATTTCATGCTGCTATATCATAACATTATCCTAATCCGTCCACTTTTCAAAGTGTGCTCATGTACTAAGCAGCCTAATATATCCCTGACGCAAAGTAATGTCTGTCATGTTCATTGTGTTAAATGTTTATTCTCAATTGTGATATTTGTATGATTTCCTATTATTTTGCTTTCATGTTATTTTCTTGAACATGGTGAAAGTGGAAAATAAAGTACAAAGTTCATGTTTAGACAAAAATTATGTAAAGAAGTAAAGTATTGTGAGATACAACGTGCTTGAAGCAACTTGCCTGACTCACGTTCCCGAGTACGCATGAGCACGTTGTTGTGCATCTTATACGAGAAGCCATAAAATCCTCAAATGAAACCTTCTAAAAGTCTACTTGTAAAATCGATTAATATTCAATTCGATTAATATACAATTCTGCTAACAAATTAGGATGAGATTGCCAAAAATAGCATATTGCACTTTTATAACTTTTCAAGATATTTCATTTTCCAACATACTGAAACCTTACCTTTATGAAACGGAAACTAGATGCAGGAATTTCCTCAAAAATAAAACGGAAACCTGACACTCTCTGCAAAATATTTAGATATTTTTAACATGAGAGAAGCCTTCCTATAAGTTAATAATAATAATAATAATAATTATAGTGGCTTCTTGTATAGCGCTCATGTCTGTCATATGTGACACTCCTGGACCATTTTTAAACTCCCGTTATTTGTTTAATATAGTACATTTTATTTTTATTCAATAGTTATCTTTCACTTTAACTCTATCAGATAGAAGGGGTTAGTCTTCCAAGAATATGAGGATCGAAAATTCCCTGATTTTTTTCACCCGGTAAAATTCATAACTGTCGATCAATTTCATTTTCTTGCCAGATAATTTCTAAAAAAAATCATTAGTTCTTTAGTTCACCTTTTATTTCCTCTTCTGATTGCCCAGTAAATTGTTTTCTGTGGTAGATTATTTTGTTAATTATATGGTTATAAATCTGCATGTGTCACAAAACGGAAAATATTTGTTTTCGGCTGGAAATAATAGAAAAATCTCGATTTCGTCGAATCAGTCGCCTTATCGAGTTCCTGGTATAATCTCATCTTTATTAGTTTCTGCTCCTTATAAGCTGCTGGTTAAAGAAATTCTACTTACTGGTGCCTCATCCATCATTTCTTATCAACATTAATAAATTCCACTTTTTCTACGATAAAACTCAATACTTTCGTAGGAGTATGCTGCCTCTTTTTTTTTTCTCGAAAGTTCGGAAAGTTGAAAGACCAAAATAGATCCAGAAGATTTTCCTTCATTGTTTTCTTCAAAATGTTCCTTATTCTCTGATAACATTATGTCAATGGGTTAAACGGACATCGCATGTTTAGTGCTCAATAATTTATGTATACCGCTCATTATTTCCGAAATTATTTCGATATTTATATTTTAGGATCCTATATTCCAAAGTGAAAACGTTAAGAAATTCTCATATTGCAATGCATGGCATATTACAAGTAAACTATCAGAATCGCGATAAGTAAACCATTAACACATAAAAATATAAACAAATCAACACAAATCAAAACTTTATTTGTATATTCCATTTATTTTATGAACGTGTTCGTGACCAAACCACTGATTTTATTATAACAAAATATAGCGATGAACATGCAAGATTTCGGAACATGTCCATTCGCCGACACGAAAACACATCGCGTGTTGGCATTCCTGCGTCTGTTTTTTTTGAAGTCACGTGATTGCTGACGGATATGTTCATTTATGAATCACATGACTTCATGATGGCCTCTATCCCGTCAAATCCAGGAGGATCAAATGTTTGAAATATTTTCTTCTAACGTAGTGCCGACGGCGGGCTCGTCTTAAAATATCGAGATATTGAGGGAGATAGCAATGGTTTGAAGCTGCTCTCAGCCGTCAAGTTCATGGAGTAATTGTGTTCTGAATGAGATTGAAAAATTGAAAAGTATCTTATAGTGGATATTGTTAAAGATAAGCTTGAGTTCTGGTAATGATAGAAAAATACATTCTCCCAGAATCCGACAGAACTTACACTGAACGTTCAGGATCGCAAATAAATGACATGAGTCAAAAGATCTTGGTAGAAAATGTATAGGAGCTGAGTAATGAGTTTAGACAGATCAGAAAATCAAGGTAAGTAGGCTCGACACTATAAACACAGGACACTATGTGCAAATGAGAGTTGTTGTTGTTATCGAAAATGATTTCCAACAGTTTTTTGTGAGGTTGTTTTCATATTGCTGTTTTAAACAATCGATCTACTGCAGGATAAACAATCCAGAATAAATCATAGCCATGTTCTCTCTTCATACGATGTCTATATATCAGAGCTCAAGATTAGCTTTGGCAACACGATGAGAATGAGTAGATATTTTCTTATAGGTGAACAAGCCAGCGATTAACTTATTTGTGTTATTTGTTTGACACGTCCTCAGAATTAGGAAAAATGTCGGGGGATATATGCTATACTTGCATTGTGCAATATAATTATGGGTAGTGGAGTTTGCTTATGGACAATTATCCATTTGAAGTATGACATTGAGTAGAAAAATTATCTAAATGATATCACCATAATTTCTAAATACGAATAATATCCATAAATAATACACCTCTCTCATCGCTCGTGATTTTTTTTAAATGAAAAATTAGCGCTGGATTATATTTTACTCTAAAATCATTGATATACTAGGCCTATATCCAGAGGGAAAAAAAATCCATTATTGATAAGATTGATGTATTATTTGTGTTTTTTTCTGCTTTTTAATTAGCGTGAAGTGTTGTTTTTCAGAAAGCAGGGTACCTGTCCTATTGGTGTGTGGGGGCAATGAACTAAAATAAATTATAACCGTGATATTGTTATTATTATCAAACATTGTAACGGAGGTGACTAAGGTGAAATATACCCAATTGAAGTATGTAAACCAGATAAACAAACACTAATGGTGCTTCCTTTTTATTATGAAGACCAATAGAAGAAAATAACATCTTGGTTATTATTTCTCCCTGTAATTGGATGCAGCATCGGTAGGTTTACAAGGCCAAACATGGGCAAGGAAATGCATATCAGAAGAAAAACAAATATTTATCAAGACTTATATTCCCCGGGGTGGATTTTGCGAATGGCAAGGTCGAGATTACCGGCAGAGTGAAAACCCAAGAAAGCAAGAGGGTATTATTCTTCTTTATCAATGAAACTCCCTGCGGTCATTCTTTTATACAATATCTTGAGTAGCAAATAAGATTGTCTCTTGTAATGGGTTGTTTACTGATAATAGGGACTTTCAGATTTGCGTGGACTGATACATGTGACGTCCATTCAAGACAGTGCATTAAAAGGACGTCGATCGTAGCAATCCACGTTGTCTTCGTGAAAATCTAAAAGTCCCTAATCTTTTCTTTTGCGGACTTTCGTACATCTCACACGATAACAACTGTTTTCGAAAAATCAACTCCAGGACGATTGCAATACCCTATTATATATCTTATATTAGAAAGCATGCCCGGATTATGTAACACGTCATTGTCATGTTTGTATATGTCAATAGTTGACGCACAAGGCTATCGCCTTAGACCGATTTATGCTATCGTGTTACCCGTTTTTTAATCATAATGACGTGGGCTTTTGTTCTTCGGAACCCTAAGATTTACTATTTCTTCAACATTCTATCCCATATTGTTGCTATACTTAATATTCATTTGATTGTTCATGAATTTTATGTCGTCTGACGTCTGGCGTTGTTTTTCTTGTTTGTTTCTTTATCCGGTTTCATATAGTTGCCTTTTAACATTTTCCCTTGAGTTTTTCCCGCGAGGTACACAGCACGTTTCGGTGACGCCCTGTCTTAAATTCTTTTTTTTTTAAAACTATTCTTTCCAGTCGTTTCCTCTCATTAGGTCATCTCATGATAAAAAGGTCTCAAAGTTGCTTTTTGCCATTTTCCCTTGAGTTGTTTTGTTAATTCCACGAAGTACACCCCGTTTCAGTAACGCCCTGTCTTTAATATTGTTCTTAATGTATTATTGTTTGATGTTTTCGATTAGTTACAGCCAGCCTTACTTTATTCTACATAATATATTCTTTTGTCATGTGTAAATTTGCAATATTTTTTTGTTATATATTTGTAAAAATGCAAAAGAAAAAGAAAATCAAACTGAAATAAATAAATCAAATCAAATCAAATCAAATAGTCGGTTCTTTTCATTAAATCTTCTCACCATATATAGGTCTCATTTGTCTCATTATTCCATATTATTTCATATCAAGATTTGTCTATTCTACCATGACATCTATATATCATGTTCTGCCTTATATTGCAAGCAGTGAAATCGGGTGTACCTAGCGGGGAAGGGGCGAATTCGGGGCTCAACCGGTCTGACTAGGTGGACGAAATGTGAATGTTCAATGTCTCCAGTACAATTTCATTTGATATTTGTTGTGTTCCGCTTATTTTGTTGTTGAGTATTACGTAGCACCTACAGGGTAAATCTTATAAAGGCGTTTGGGTGTGTGTTTGTATTTATTCTTGAAAAAAAAAAAACCTAGAGAATAGTTTGGTATGCTGGTAAATTCAAGAAAAAAACACCCCATGAAGACCCCCTTTAACTCACTTGGCATATTAGAAAACCAGAGGACCAGTTTTACCATGAGAAAAACAAATCCGAAATTTAAAACTTATTGGCAACCCTATTTAACATGTTTAAAGAGGTTAGGTAATGAACTTAAAATGGTGTTATCTTACGCAAACGAGATCCTTCGTCTTTTTGCACGGCTTCATTCAAAGACAAATAAGGCGAAGCAAACAACTTTGATTTCCGACATTAATCTTGTTGAATAATATGTCAAGTAATAGCCTTATGGTATCAAAATAGAAAACTAATTTACTTTTTATATACATTTCTGTGACGTTTTCTTGTTTGTTTCGTGTGCCAGTGTTGGAGTCACGTGCATGCGTCTGCCTCTTATCTCTTATTCAGCTTATTTCTGTCTGTTATTTATCTAGATTTGTCGATATAAATATCTCCTTTATATAATTTCTGACCTTTCTGGACCAGACATTAGGATCATGGGGGGGGGGGGGGGTAGGATGGGCGCTGATCAGCAAAGACGAGTGAGAGTGAAACGAGGGGGAGTGGTCAAAGCGATCACGGAGAGTACGATTTGTGTCCTTGCACCCTCCCCCCCCCCCCCCCCCCCTCTCTCTCTCTCTCTCTCTCTTTCTCTCTTTCACTCTCTGCCTCTTTCGCTTTTTCTTCTTATTTCCCTTCCATTCCATTTCCCTCTTTTTCTCTTTCTCTCTTTCTCTCTCTCTCTCATTCTCTCTCTCTCTCTCTTTTATTTTACCATTCTTTTTTCCTCTTTTTCTTTTCTCTCTCTTCCCTCCTCTTTTCTATTCATTTTAAAATGTCTTTTTTCACTCTCTCTCTCTCTCTCTCTATCTCTTCTTTTTTTCCCTTGTTGCCTGTAAGTCGGGACATATTATGCCTATGTGTCCCTGGCTATCTACCCTGTTTTTTAAAAATACGCCTCTTCATGCAGATCCTGTGCTCCCAGATCTAGAACACTGTGTCTGAATACATATACACCCAACAACTAACTGCCTACACAGCCCTTCCCAGCCCCTCGCTCAAATCCCCTCGCCCATAATCCGCACCCAATCACTTTCATTGGAACCCGGCTTGCGCGCATAGCCGTAGTCCCAGCTAGCGAGATTCGAGTAGCGCCCACGGCAATGGTAAACACATCCCAGCGAGGGTTTCTCATCAATCTACGTCAAGGGTGATATTGGGTTACGATCTACGGGCTCTGCCCTGGTTAAACAATCCTGATTGGAGGACGCCGAACTTGATGGGGGTCGTCCCATATACTTGTATCTACATTGACTCCCAGAAGAGTACAAACTACAACAAAATATTCACACAAAAAAACTCAAGAACAAAAGCAACAATGTGTTAAATAAAACTTTAAAAAAGAAAGGGAACAAAGCGTAGAACGTCATGATAAAGTTATGTATTATGGATTTTCGTCGCAATGTAGTTAAGAAATTTTCTTTAATGTATTTTGATTGAAACAAGCACCATTTTAAAGGAATATAGTCGGTGAGGAAATTAATCATTAGACCTTTATCTGCATTGCCGCCACCCACAATACATACCAACCTTATTGGGTGGTATTCTCGAAAGCGGACTAAGTTAAACCTGGCCTAACTTAATCCGTTCATAGATAGTAGCGCACTATTTTGATAGCCTTACTTGCCTGGCATTGCTTTTGAAACAGCAACCAACTGTTTATGATAAAATCGACCAATAATGTTTAATATGTTGTGAGCTTTGTTTTGGGGTACTTTTTTAGTATTGCAATGCTATAAGAATATTGAAACAACATTATTTACCTACTCTGTCGCACCTGATGGTAAAAACAGAATAAATAAATGAATAATGTAATAGATAATGAATAGATATAAGGTACATGAATAAATGAATAGAAAGATAGAACGATAAATTTCAAATAAAATTAAAAAAATTGAGAAGGGGAAAAAGTAGTAGAAGAACGAGTTAACTAATTAAACACAAACATGGGTCCCCCAATTACAATAGTAAAACGTCCTTCCACTTTTAGAGGTTGTACATCTGTTTGGCAGTTGAGACATCGCGGGTTCTTGTCTAGGGTTGGGGCACTTTTCATGTCGATGATAAGGGCGACCGGTGAAAAGGGATTCCTTCACACCTTCTAATCTGATCTTCTAGAAGAAGATTCCGAATCGTATCTCAAATTTCCTTTGATGGGTTCAGGGTAATGACATTCAGGAGAGGGGAAAGTGAAGCAGTTGGACTTAGGGATGCTAAATAGTCACGTTTTGTTGTAAACATGGTGACGGACCAAAGGGATGGGAGGAGGCCGGAGGAGTTGGGGAGGGGGGGGGGGAGGAGTTGGAAAGAGGAACAGGTCCATAAAAAAGTCATTATTCTTCGACACGATCTGATCAGATTTTATGATCTGTTATATTGTGATAAATTTGTACACCTGAATATGCTTTTTCCTGCCTGTCTGTCAAGAAATAATGAAATTAAAACAAAAAAAAATACTAAAAAATGTGCCCTCTCGGTTCAGCAATTTAAATGAATTTGCATCACAAACTTTATCTTGTATGATATATAATGGTATTTTTAAATTTATTTATTTTTGATTATTTCAATATGTCTCAGGCATCGTTTAACAATGTCAAATCTGAGATGCATGGCCCTACGTGTTATCAGTGTCTGTGATATGGTGTAATATTGAAGCCCTAAAGAATTGCGCTTCTTAATGATCATGAAGTGCCTCAAAATCGTAAAAAATCTTTACCATACTCATTTTCCCCAATAGACTGTAGTGTAATAAAAACCGTTAAAAAACAAAAAATGAAATTCAGATTTCCAATCATTAATATTGTTAAGAAGATAAGCGATCGGCTTGTAAAAGTCATGGGGTTCTTGACTTACCTAAACGTTTATAATTATAATTGCAGCATAAGCTAAATCCAGGATTTTGTTTCAGAATCTGAGACAAAGATACCCAATCTCTTTAAATACCCGCATATCAGTTCATTTCACATCTTCAGTAGATCGTAAAACAACTACGGTATACGAGAAGGAAAAAGGGAGGGAGAGAGTGACAGAGAGAGGGAAGGGGTTAATGGAGTGAAATAGGGGAAAGAGGGGGGGGGGGAGAGACCGCGGAAGAGACAGAGAGAACGCGAATAGGGACATTACAGGAGAAAGAGAGAGAGAGAGGAGGTGACAGAGAAAAAAGTGAGAACTTTTTTTTATTAGAAACCTCAATATTTTCATTTGTTTCCTATTTCATGCAATCATATTTTCCACTTTTTATTCAAAGAGTCAGCTCAATCTTTTTTCCAATCTTCTCCTATTATATGACAAATTTCCAATTGTCATTTTGTTTGTATGTTTTCGATTGAGTGATTTGCTGCTCCCGGTTTTATTTCGTTTATTGCTAACCTCTTTGGAGACTAGTCAACCGAACTGCCTCAAGCACCTGACCTAAGCAACAAAAAAACCGACCACCAGCTTAAATGCGATGTCATGAAGTACGATCAGGTGACAATTACGATCAAACGAGATCATATGAGATCGCTGTGTAGAGCGAGAGCACACCTCGCAGGCCATACCAAAATACCCAACACGCAACAGCGTTCCGTACGCATTCCCTCCCCCCCCCCCCCCCCCCCCAGCCCCACGTTCCCATGTTAAGTCACATTGACAGCAAATATGGCGTTATGTGGAATGAACAGAAAAGCCGCGAATCCCCAGTCGATAAAACCTGATACTATCGATCACATTTAGCGGTTACCTGGCGAGGTGTGAGGTAACGACAAGATGTCAATTATTAAAAGAAAATGCACTTTAGCGGTAAATTCCCGAATTGATTTCGGAAAACATGAGTCTCTTTATAGAGGTGGATAAGACGCAAAATCAATCGTAAGAAAGATGACTGTAAACACAACAATAAATGTGACTGGAATCAATAAAATTGAAGGGCAATTTGTATATACATAATTACGGTCATTGCCTTAACACCCTGTTTGCAAAGCAAAGTGAAACAAAACGAAAGAGATGATTTTCCTAATTTAATTTCCTCGAAATTTCCAAAAAATAATAATCGCAAACATGTAAAGATGGATTTAGTAACAATAAAAAAAACATTACTTTTCTTGGAAATCATAGTGAATTTACTATGTTTAAATACATCACAGCATTTAAAGAAGAACACGGTCGTTATTATCATGAATTGTATACGTCTGATTTCTGCACGCTGTGTAGATTCCCAACCATTCAACATAGCCTGGGCGAAATGTCATGTGTGGGGCTATAGTATTTATACATATATATGTATAATATACGCATATATACATTTAATCTTCCCTTTTTTTTTTATATATATAGCATTTGGACACTCAACCTTCTACACGGGAATCCACATTACATCCACGATAAAATACCATGTCATACATGATATAAATAACAATTATGTTTGAATCTCGGTTATTGATTAAAGGTTAAACAATGGTAAGGGTTTCAAAAATTCTCATTTTAATTTCGTCTGTCGATTTACTTTATTCAAGCTCAATCTTGTCAATCCTGGATAACATGGCTTGAAGTAATCTTTTTTTTTTTTTTTTTTTTTTTTTTTTTAAAGAAAAATCTGTTTGCTCTCCGACTACCTTACAATTCAATTTGTTATTAATTTTGAACAATTGAGGTCATTTTGTGTTGAATTCTGTGAACGCCCATGGAAAACAAAAACAAATTAAAAGAAGTGAAACCAAAAAGTACAGTTTTTAAACTAGTTGGTAACTATCATGCTTGCAAATTTGTAAGTTTTCTTTATGATAGATTCAGGCGCACGTCACAGAGTATAAGATGTGCCATTTCTTGTCAAAATAAAATCTAAAATGGGAACCAGGGCATTGTTCTTTTGTAAAAACAGTCAAATATAGATTTTATTGCGAAAGAAGAAGAAGAAGAACAAAAATAAAATCACCATGACATTTTATGATTCAGACTAGAGGCTTGACTCAGAAATCATGTCCAGAAATAAATCAGGGCGTCCTTGCCTTTTCGCATGTTCTCTCTCTCTTTCGCTCTCCCTTACACAAACACATACACACATATTTTTCCTCTCTACTTTTCTTTTCTGTTTTCACTCTCCCTCTCTTTCTCTCTCTCTCTCTCTCTCTCTCCCCCTCTCTCTCTCTCTCTCTCTCTATCTCTCTCTCAATTTCTCACGCTCTGTCTGTCTGTCCGTAATTCTCTATCTCTCTCTCTCTCTTTCCTTTCATCTAGCCACGTTCCCTTCCTATTCCTCTTCTCATAACTATCCTTTCTGTCACAAACATTTTTTTTAGGGGAGGAGTATTCCTCTCTTTAATTTTCTCTCCCTCGCTCTTCAATTCTTCTCGTTTATCTCTCTTCCCTTTTTCGTAATGTCTGTAACTCGCTCACTTTATTTCTGTCTGTCTTTCTTTCTTTAAACGTTCTCTCTCTCTCTCTCTCTATCTCTCTCTCTCTCTCTCCCTCTCTCCCTCCCTCCCTCCCTCCCTCCCTCCCTCTCACTCCCTCCCTCTCTACTCTACTCTACTCTCTGCCTTCCTCTCTTTCACATGAATTATACAAGAGACTGTTCATCTATATGGGTGTCACATACTTTACGAAGGTTGAAAGCCGATAGCTGCCCCGGGAATACAAGTTCTCCTGGGTGCATTCTGAATACATTACGAGCTTCATGCATCTGTCGTGACACGCCGTGCCTCGCTTCTATTCCTGTCCCTTTTGTTTTGCAGACATTTTCCTTTCTATTCACTCGATAATAATAAGTGAAAGTGAATATTATATGCATCTGGAACATAAAGCACTTCCACCTGCTTTACACTACTCCCATAGTATGTTATCAGTTGTAACATCGTTAGACTAATTAACATGTCGCATTGTAGTATTTAATGTAACTATAGAACGCTATAAGTATATTTTGTCAGTTTAGTTTGTTGTGTAGGGAGGGGGAGGCATAAGGGAGGGGGGGGGGTATTCGAATCTAAACTTTTAAATTTAAAGGCATTGTTTAGCAATGTTAAATCTGAGATGCATTGCCCTACGTGTTACCAGTGTCTGTGATATGGTGTAACATTGAACCCCTAGAAAAATTGCGCTTCAAAATGATCATGAAGTGCCTCAAAAATGTAAAAATCTTTGAGTGACCGGTTTTACCATACTCATTTTCCCCAAAAGACTGTAGTGTTATGAAAACCGTTAGGAAAAACGCAAAAATTGATTTCTATTTCCAATCATAAATATCTTGATAATCAGACAGGCGATCGGCTTGTAAAAGTCATGGGGTTCCTAACTGACCAAAAGGTTTATAATTATGATTGCTGCATGATCTAAATCCAGGATTTTGTTTAAGAATCTGAAACAAAGTTACCTAATCCTTGGGTAACGGTCGGTCAAAAAAAAAAAGTTATTAAAATGGAACAAGAATGATTGATTTTTAAATGGAATTTGCTAAAAAATCTCTACTCCTGATTATATTAGCTTTAATGTGTGATATGGAATTTATAAGTTACTTTTTTGTTTCAGAAAACGTTAATCTTTGGATAGATTTCTGTAAGAGATATTGATTTTATTACATGCTGCAACATGTTATAATTTAGAGAAAGTATTAGGAGGTATAACGGAAAGACAGTAAGATGCACAGGGATCAGAGAGAGGGAGAGAGAGAGAGGGAGAGGGAGAGAGGGGGAAAGAGAGAGGGGAGAGAGAGAGAGGGGGAGAGAGAGAGAGAGAGAGAGAGAAAAGGAAAGATAAAGAGGAGTTGGTGGGTAAGATAAAAAAGGAGAACAGATTGAGGGAGAGAAATGGGAGAAGGTTTAATTTCTTCGTCAGACTCAGAGTGTATGTTTTTAAGATGGTAATCATGATGTAATTCATGTATAGCAGATTGGCATTTATATGACCTTTTTACACGAAATTATTATATAGAATAAAATCACATCGCTGGTTGCCTAAATTAAAAGCTTGGCAAATAATTATGCACATTGAACTATTAAACATGACATATATTCACATGAACCTGAGTTTGGGGGTAATTGGCATAGAATCATAGCTTGCGCCAACTTCATTGATTTGATTTGATTTGATTTGATTTGATTTGATTTATTTATTTCTGATATGATTATCTCTGTGAGCGGCATGTTCATTAATCATCATAATGTGGTATTACCATTGTACAACGAACTCTCTTCGTAGTCACCTGTTGTTATTTTGGAGCAAAAGAACTGACCTTAATCGTTGGCATGTCATGGCATTAAATTCTGCCGGATGTCCCGGGGTAATTCAAAATTAAGGACCGTGTCCGTGGTTAAAAACGCGATCAAAAACGATTGATAGTTTACCTGAGGAGTTACGGATCTATGTCGTGAAGCATGGATAATGTTTCCTGCAAATCGCGTCACTGCTAGAAGCTTATGTAATGATTGTAAAATTTACCTGAAGGAGTTACAGACGCAAATGGCGTCGCTGCCGGCGGCATACGGCGCGTGCGAGTCTCCAGTAGAAGGGCGAAAGAAAGTGAAGAAATTAAGGAGAGGGATTACAAGGAAGATGTTTGCCATGTCTGCACCTCCTTCACGCCCTCATTGACATTCCACTCGAAAGTCTTTCATTCACCTTGTAAAACCGGCGCCCCCAATATGATACCCCGAAATAAATGCTGGACCCATTAGACTCCGTCACGCCATATAGTGGCGCAGAAACGGGGAAACGGGGTAAGTGCCCCCTCCCCCTTGTCGAATGACAAAAAATAACTACAACAAACATGAGACCCAAATAACCAAGTAACGATTCAACTTTTTTTAAACAGTAATATTAGAGGAAAATTCCGTTCAAAATGGTAAGTCCCTCGAATATCAACCCCTTTCTTTCTTTGTTGCTTTACAAAAAAAAAATGGTTACATTTATTGAAATAACATTAATAATTATTGAATTGATCAACTTGCATTTATCAAAGTTAAATTCAAAAAGTCAGATAATGTACGTTGTTCTTCTGAGTTGCATAGATTGGCAATGACAATATCTTTTATGATAATTTATCGGATCAAATTTGTATAAATGAAATGATAGGAGATTGAAGGGTAAGATCGCAAACATCCAGTCTCACATGGTTTCTTAATAATGAGTTTAAAGGCCGATCATTGATTAGTGAAATAAAAGGCTAACTGTTCAAGTAATGGGGTCTACATTACATGATAAAGAGATGATTCGAAAAATGTAATTATTAATCATTGTTTTAAACATACAATTGTTTTGATGGGAAGACGTGAAGGTGTGTATGTGTTTGGGGTGAGAAAGAGAAAGAGAGAGAGAGAGAAAGAGAGAAAGAGAGAGAGAGAGAGACAGAGACACAGAGACACACAGAGAGAGAGAGAGAGAGGGGGGGGGGAGGGGTGATTTGGGATGTTCGGCGTGTCGTGAAAGTGAAAGTAGGACGATAAACCAGGTTCGAACTCCTCGATTCCCTCGGGGTTTCCGCCCTGATTATTCGTCTAATTCTATCCCGAGCTATTTCTGTGCTCGCATCAGCTGCCTCCGCGATTGTTCATGCACATAACTGATGCATCAGGGTAAATATTTCATTTGCAGTTCATTCAATTTTTTCCTAATTTTTTATATCCATCTCGATTTCTTCCCCTCGACTCCCGCTACATCCGGCTCCCGATTCTCTCTTTCCCTGTCTCTTTATGATGATAATAATAATAGTATTATAATAATATTATATCTATAAAGAGACTTTTCATTAGATACAAAGCGCATAAATAACAAATAATTACAAACAAACAAAGAAGAGAGAGAGAGAGAAAGAACATTATCATACAAAGCTTACATTAATTACAAACAGAGAGGAATATTACAACAAATAAAAAAATATGTCTTTTCAGACACCTCTTGAAATTTGTGGGAGTATGGCTATTCTTGAAGGCAATGCAAAGTTTTGGGAAATTTTGAAAATTGAATGGATAGTAATTCTTTGAAGTTTTGATATGTTTGGATGCCTCTGTGGATGTATTATAAGCACTAGAAAAGTTATCCCCTAAAACATTAAGCGCTGCTTTTACCAGGGTCTCCTCGTCTATCTTTTAGTTCACTTTGTTTTTATCATTGCCATAATTAGTTTTTTTGCATTGTAAATGTGTAATGATCTAGTATCATACTCTAAGTGACAATTGAAAGAAAGGCGGCCCCAGTCTCACTCGTTCTTGATCTCTCTCTCTCTCTCTCTCTCTCTCTCTCTCTCTCTCTCTTTCTTTTCATGTTTCTGCAATTATTTGTCTGCCTCTCTCCCCATCTCTATTGTTTCCCTCCCCTTCTTTTCCTTTCCTTGACCCGCCCATCTCTCTCGCTCTCTCTCTCCCTCTCCCCCCCCCCCCCCTCTCCTTCTCTCACTTTCTCTCTCTCTCTCTCTCTCCCCGTCAGTCGCTATCTGCATTATATAATTCATTCCGTGAATGCAAATCTCTTACGTTCTGAAGACTCTTTCTTCATTTCGAAAGAAAGCCGTCCATCATCACCACTTCCAAATATCGTCCCTAGATAGCAATCTTTGCTTTCCTCACTTCCACCCAGGCACTTCAACGAGTGCTAAATTTGTCTTATTTCTGATTAAATGATGTTTCTCAATCTATTCACATCCACTTCATGTTGTCAAAAGTATTCAATTATCTCTATAAATAAAAATGCTTTGCTTAGAATGAAGTTGCACAACGACAGCGCATCTTACATTCTTCCACGTATCCTAAATGATCATGTAAGCTTACATGCTTTTGGCAGATAATTACATCAGCGCGTTCATGTGCACATGATGCTATGTGCGAAATTTGAAGATTTTTCTTTCAACAGACCCTTCTTCAGTTGAAATATGCCAAAGTCAGGTTGATGAATCTTGGAATGTCAAATTTTTTAAATTTTTTTTTTGGATATTTTTTTTTTTTTTTGGAAAATAATTTGTTCAACAGATAGTGGATGAAAATTGCATTTTATGGAATTTTGTCTGATCGGACAGCAAAGGACGGAATAGATATGTGATTTGTGAACGTCGAGTAAATTGTTCAAAGTTCTATAGAAAAATGACAATTTAATGAATATATCAACAGCTGCCATTCAATATCTCCTGATGTATAGTGTTTGATTTTCTTTTTGTACATACACTGTCGCTCATAAATTAAGGTGGAATATTTTAGTTTTACCCCAATTTATGGAATTATTTTAAAATCTAGAAAATAGTATACATTCTCAGATTTTATTGAATAATAATTTGCCAAAGTGAGTTTTGCGGGACTGCTAAAGTATGTGTATGCTAGTATGCTTATTAAATAGGGGACCTACGCCTTCAAGTCATAAATGGCAGAAATGAGGATTAATGCCCCCCAAAAGGGCACTAATATAGCACATCGCCACGGTTTTTATCCTGGGGCCTCACAGTTACGAGGCCATTGTTTTGTCACTGAACCATGACTGTACGCAGCGGGGGCAAGGGAAGGGGGCGGTTTCCAAAAATTAAAAAATACCTAGAAAATGCAATAATTTTTCTATAATTTATTGCATTTTACCCTGGTCCTCCAAATAAAAATATCCTCTGGATGGCCATGCATTATGGCTCGAGGCATGGGCACACAGAAGATTTGATTATGTTGGGAACCGGGGGAAAATGCAATAAATTATTGAAAATTTATTGCATTTTCTGTTTTTTTTTTATTTATGGAAACTGCCATCTACCCTAGCCCCCGCTGCGTACAGTCATGGTTCAGTGACAAAGCAATGGCCTCGTAAATGTGAGGCCCCAGGATCAAAACCGTGTCGATTTGCTATATTAGTGCCCTTTTGTGGTGCATTAGTCCTCATTACTGTCATATATGACTTAAGGGCATAGGTCCCCTAGTTGATAAGCATAGTAGCATACACATGCTTTAGCAGTCACGCAAAACACACATTGGCAAATTATTATTCAATAAAATCTGAGAATGTATACTATTATCTAGATCTATTATTTTTAAATTATTTTTAAAATAATTCCATAAATTGGGATTAAAACAAAATATTCCACCTTTATGAGCGTCAGTGTATATACACTCTATTCGCAAATCATCCCTGCCCTGCTTGCACTCAATGCTATCCAATAACCCATTTCTTCGTAAGCTGTGTGCAAAGGGTTACCATGCACAATACTACGTAGTCTACGACTCTGCAGACATGCAATCGTGAAACTCATAGTAAGTCCAATCTAACAAAATAATTTAGGGCCTACGTTGTATAACCAAATATATATTACCTCTGCAACTACAAAGGAAGGAAGTATGCAATAACTACGCATGCGTCTGATTTTCGATTGACGTCCATTTGCAAGAATTACAAAGTCGGCGGGCCTCGGTCGTAGACTAAGTTTTGAACTCGAGAACATCGATCCCAAAGGTAAAGCCGAACAGGGAATCGACTTGTTATGATGATGACAGTGATATGTAATTGTGTTTCTAGATAAACTGGTAAACAAGATTGAGGAATAGGAGGAAATATAGATCTCCCTCCAGATGCGCGGATGTTTTTTCGTCAAGGTTAGATTATGAAAGGGGTTTATAGGAGAGCCCTTGGGATCTATTTCTTTTTCCTGTACCCCATGGTAAAGGTTTGTTGGCAATTTTTTTGTTTAGTGGGAGTCTACCAATGTTAGTTCAGTAATGACATTAATAATCAGAAGAAAACTTAATAAGAAGAACAATCTCAGGTAGATATCACATTCTCATTTCTTGAAATATATTGATAAATTTTCACTGCGAGTATAGTTTGTGTTTCTACAAAGAGGATTCAAACATATGAAATGCACAAGACCCAAGGGGAGGGGGGGGGGGGGCACCCGTTACAGGTCTACAATCCGAATGAAAATGCAATAAATATTCCTTGGAAGAACTAGGGGAAAATAGTCTTCAAGATAATAAACAAAATCTTCACCAGAAAATTACCATCTCTGAAGCAATGCTTAAATGACCTTTTCAAACGAAGTTACATCAAATTATAAAAAAAGGGGTTGGATAAATACAATTCTATATTGAGATCAAATTGTCCCTGATAACTATAAGTACTTTATATTTTCAAAAAGGGCCCCTGATAATCACATGTGAGAAATAAACGTTGACGTAGTTGACTGATCATGCTGATAGTGTTTACAGGTGAAAACAACTGGTAATAAGGTACGAACGTTACCGTATTAAACGGCAAAAAGAAAACAGGTAATATTTGGATGATATGGTAAGATCTTTGAATTATTTGCATTCTCATACCATGTACGTTTGAGGAAAGTGTTTTCCGTTAGATGACCCGTTCCAGAAACAAGATTCTTTTAAAAAGGAAGCTACATTCATAATATGTCTTTTAAAACATATTTAGTCTGTCAAGACGTGTGAAAAATACTATGAAAATTAATACAGCTTCTAAAAATAAAAGACTTATCTCTAGATAAAACATGTACGTTCAGAAACAAGGATTAATACCATAATATCGATATAATGCAGGAAGATATGATAGTTTGGATTAATACGTACCGATGTAGAGTAATAAGTTTTTATCCCCATTTAAAATGAAATTCTTGGAAATTCTACGGAGGCTGCAATATCTCAGTGTATACCGTTTTGTATCGTAGAAGTTGTAATCTTTATTATAACATTTCTATTTTTGCTTCGTGGCTTCTTTTTATTTCATTTTGAAATGAAATCGAACCAATTATCATGAAAATACTTCAGTTGATATTATATTAGTCTAATTGAGACGGTTTCAATTGAGTAAATCTATAGTGACACAGCCAATGCGATTTTATAATGATGTACGAGATTTTATTGCCACATTCATAATGGGGCATTATTTTCATTATAGCATTGGATTTAAAAAAATAGTATATTCGTATCTACCTTAGATTGTTTTACCATTATTAAATGTTGTTTCATAAACTGAGTTGATCAACACGAGACAAATGCAACCTCATGGTGCACGAACAAGACTTTTGGACTATAACCCGTAGGACAAATATACCCGGGTAGCAACTCCGGACAACATAATCGTACAACGACCTCGCACAACAACACCGGACAAATAAACAACGGACAACAGTAGCTACAGAGTGCTGAAGTTCAAACTTCTAATTATGTTATAAGTTGTATTATATTGTCTGTTTTCCTATCAACGAGTCCGCTGCGGGCTTTTGTCACCCCTCCTCCCTCCCCATTCCCGAACCACTTATGCTACACAACAAGCATGGAGGGTCTGTAACTATATAACGCGACACCATTAGTGGTAAAGGTAAAGACCAGTTCTGGTCATGCGATTGCATCGTGACAGAAACGTTGTGGAATCGATCAGAAAAGGTTGATCATCTAGCTTATAAGTATTAGTGTATACTGGAAGGTTCTGGAATCATCAAGATGGTAAGAACTTTGGCCCAGTCTTGGAAAAGTTACAAGCACTGTACACAGAAATATGTATGCTACGCGACACGTGCGCGATATCTATCCGGTCCGGATAGATATGATAATTTACCAAATATATCAATTAGTAGGCGGTTTCCCGGCAAAAAGTTTATCATCACGTATTAGTCATAACATATTCTTTCACATGATTGGTAATAAAACCGGTCTTTACCTTTAAGAAGGGCTATTACAGACTTAATTGACCATGTCAGCCAGACAGAGTTACCTTATAGAAATAATGAACACATGATTAAAGTTGAGCGTCATTAATACTCAATTTCAGGAGAGCAGAGTCGACACGATGTGGTCCCTGGCCTCATTTCTCGGATTGATTTTGTACTGAACTGGGCGTTGACACGGTTTACGATGAGGGGCGCAGGGGCGATACATTCCCCTGTGATTTGCCAAATCCACCCCTCTCCCTCTACCTAAAAAAGAAAGGACAATCATTTCGTTTCTTGTCAAAGATAGTTAAAACTATGAGAACCACCCTTTCGTTGTTTGTCCAAGATTTTTTTTTGTTCAGGTCTGTGCCCCTTTACAAATAGTGAGGCTCCGCCTCCATGTATGCATAGTCTGCGATGCCCCGCTGTTGCCGCCGCCCTTTTGTATTCATCCACGGAAAAATCAATTCGATTTGAGTGCAGACGCCCTTCGGAGACTGGCAAGTGTGATTGCTACACAAATTAGGCCTAATTGCAGGGCAACCGTCCACGGGACAGAGTGATGATGGATTTAGAAAAAAAATAGAGAAAGGGAGAAGGAGAAAGGGAGAGAGGGAGAGAAAGAGAGAGAGAGAGAGAGGGAGGGAGAGAAAGAACATAACTTAGGAAATCATCAGCACATTAGAGGAAGGTAGACGAAGTGATCTGAGAGGGAAAGAGAGAGAAAGAGAGAGAGAGGAAAGGAAAATAACGAAGGAAAACATCAGCACAAAAGAGAAATATAGACGAAGTAATCTGAGAGGGAAAGAGAGAGAGAGAGAGTGGGAGGGAGAATAAGACAGAGTTGAGCCTTAAGGAGACACACTTTATCGACCAGAGAAAGGCTTTTTATTCCCATTTAAAATGAGAAATGCAATGAACATAACCTGCTAGTTGAACCCGCATTGTTTTACATCTGTATCACGTACATGTACCTTCTTTTCTTCGGAAATTGCATTTATATAGACAATATTGCTCCGTACTCGGTATAGTTGTTACATCAATGCGTTACTCTTTTTATCAAATTAAATCCCCGGATCCAATCGATAACTATTTGGAATGTTCAGTTTTAGCAGAAATCACACCATCGCACATACGCTTTCCAGGTACATAGAATCTATTATGCATACATAGCTTTCACAGATCAATACAAACCCAATTACACAGCATGTAGACGATGGCTTTGCTGTTCAGTGCATTAGGTAATCTAATCTATCTATCGACGAGGGTTCGCTCTGCGCTTTTAAAAAATCAAATCAATCGTTTCTAAAAAATGATCTTTTAATTCGGGGAATGCGTTGCTTTCATTACCATGTAAAACATGTTACCCTTTCAATTGATTTATCAATTGTGCTTATTTAATGATCGGTGTATCATTCCGTAACGACCCCGATGTTCGTGATCGTTTTCCTCTACTTACCGCATCCACTTCACGTGCTTCATCTCGTCGTTCTCTCTTACCGTGTTTGGGCGCAAAAAATGTTATTTTTGTATATAAATTGAGAAGATATTTTCGTTATATCATGCAAACATATGACGGAGCGTCCAGCCTTCGAGGCTTTTCTAAGTTTTCACTTTTTAGAATTACAAACAGGCTGTATATGGATGGAATTATTCAATAGTACATTGTTCATGCTGTTCACATGGGACGTCGAACAGAAACGTGTCACATGTTCACGTGCCGTCCCGTGCATAGCTTTGCCGTTATAGTCATGTTTAGAGGAGAAGGCAATTGAACAAGTTTTAGTCAAATTGCAAGTTACACAACTTCTATTTTATCCAATATATCTCGAATAAGAACTCATTTCTTTCTTTAAATTTTGCACACCGCGGTTCCTCCTTCTGATCCTTACTTTTTGTTGTCCCCACCTCTCTCTCTCTCTCTCTCTCTATCTCTTTCATCCCTCCCTTTCCCTCTCCTCTCTCTCTCTCTCTCACTCTCTCTCACACACACACACACACATTCTCTCTCATATCCACCATCTCTCTCTCTCTCTCTCTCTCTCTTCCTCTCTCTCTCTCTCTTTCTTTCTCCCTCTCATTCTCATCAATTGTCTTCCTTCTCTCTGTTTTGACACAACCCTTCCTCGTCCTATCCAATTACCCCCAATGTCTGGGAATTGCCTGATAATGATACCGCGAAGTGAAGATTGGATAGGCAAACACGAAGATCATTTTGTCTGCTCTCATCTCGTCTTCCTCACGAGCCGTCTCGCATCTCATTCTGAGAAGCCAAACTTTGAATGATCAACCATCGCAAACCTGATAGTGCCTCCTCCATACTGTGTGCGGTAAATTGCGCCTTCACCAAAGGTACTGTGGTAGTAATGTGGTAAAAGCTCTTGATTCTTATACAATAGGTCCCGGGTTCGATCCTTTGCTAAGGTGCTTACAAATACGGATAAAATGTTTTAGACATAATTGTTTGCCCCTCTCGACTCAAGTGTATTAAATGAGTACCTGGCGATACTCTTTTCTTTCTCACGACGTCTCGCATCCCATTCTGAGAAGCCAAACTTTGAATGATCAACCATCGCAGACCTGATAAGGCCTCCTCCTCACTGTGTGCGATAAATCGCGCCTTCACCAATACACTTTGGTAGTTATGTAATGAAGGCTCCTGACTCTTATGAATAAGTCCTGGGTTCGATCCTTCGCTAGGTGCTTACAAAATTATGCGGATAAGATGTTTGAGACATATTTGTCCCTCTCGACTCAAGTGTATTAAATGAGTACCTGGCGATACTCTTTTCTTTCTCACGACGTCTCGCATCTCATTCTGAGAAGCCAAACTTTGAATGATCAACCATCGCAAACCTGATAAGGCCTCCTCCACACTGTGTAAGGAAAATCGCGCCTTCACCAAAGGTACTGTGGTAGTTATGTGGCGAAGGTTCTTGACTCTTGTAAAATAGGTCCCGGGTTCGATCCTTCGCTAGGTGCTCAGATATTTATACGGATAAGATGTTTTAGAAATTATTATTTGTCCCTCTCGACTCAAGTGTATTAAATGAGTCCCTGGCGATACCCTTGTCTTTCTTACGAGCCGTTTCGCATCTCATTCTTAGAAGCCAAACTTTGAATGATCAACGATCGCAAATCTGATAAGGCCTCCTCCACACTGTGTGCGGTAAATCACGCCTTCACCAATGAAGGCTCTTGACTCTTATAAATAGGTCCCGGGTTCGAACCTTCGCTAGGTGCTTACACATACGAATAGGATGTTTTAGACATATTATGTGTCCGTTTCGACTCAAGTGTATTAAATGAGTACCTCACTATGAATATGATGGACAAAGGAAGAGGACAAAATATACAGTTCCTCATTCTACGCTCAACAATTGCTGTGGTAGACAAAGAAACACCCCTTCACTGCTATTATGTAAAAATGTGTAGAAAAGGTGAATATGCATGTGACACCTGTTCTACACATTTTTACATAAAAGCAGTGAAGGGGTGTTCCTTTGTCTACCACAGCAATTGTTGAGGGTCGAATGAGGAACTGTATATTTTGTCCTCTTTCTTTGTCCGTCATGTTCATAGTGCCTGGCGATACTCTTGTCTTTCTCACGAGCCGTCTCGCATCTCATTCTTAGAAGCCAAACTTTGAATGATCAACCATCGCAAACCTGATAAGGCCTCCTCCACACCGTGTGCGGTAAATCGCGCCTTCACCAATACACGTTGGTAGTTATGTGGTGAAGGGTCTTCACTCTTATAAAATAGGTCCCGGGTTCGATCCTTCGCTAGGTGCATACATCATTATGCGGACAAGATGTTTAAGACATATTTGTCCCTCTCGATTCAAGTGTATTAAATGAGTACCTGGCGATACACTTGTCTTTCTCACGAGCCGTCTCGCATCTCATTCTTAGAAGCCAAACTTTGAATGATCAACCATCGCAAACCTGATAGTGCCTCCTCCACACTGTGTAAGGAAAATAGCGCTTTCACCAAAGGTACTGTGGTAGTAATGTGGTGAAGGCTATTCACCCTTACACAAAAGGTCCCGGGTTCGATCCTTCGCTAGGTGCTCACATAATTAAACGGATACGATGTTTTAGACATATTATTTGATCCTCTCGACTCAAGTGTATTAAATGAGTAACTGGCGATGCCTGGGGTAATAATAATTGTAGGTCCCTTGGGAAGACAAATATTGCTACTGATCAGTTAGATGCAACTTCGGAAAACCGAGAAGAGGCAAATTTATTCGAAGACAGGCAATAAGGCACAGTAAATATAGAGCCCTCATTGTTCATTGCAAGCCAGTGTGTCCAAAAGGCATGGAGAAAGTCAACCTGCTGTTAATTTAAATATTCATATATATACATGTATATCTAAATGTATTGCTGTGGATATATTTCTTTCAAATGTTTGTCACTTGAAAGCTACTTTAGGAGACTCATCATTAATGAAGATAATTGATTCATATATATAATATATCAATATCAGGTTCACATTCCAACATAACTTTTGTACACACATTGCCTCACAATGTACGGCGAGGGCTCTATATTCTATCTATCTATCTAAGTATCTTCTCCCGGTTCGGAGGTTGATTGCAACATCTCTCCATTTCACTCTATCTTCTGCCATTCTGGTGCACTCTTGCAGTTTTAGTCCACTCCAGTTCTTGACATTCTCTTCCCGGTTGATTCTGGGTCTCCCTCTAGGTCTACTTCCTTCCACTCTTTCCTCCTATACATCCTTAAGAGGCTTTGGTGCCTTTTAACACGACCAAAGTATTTGATTTTTCTCTCCTTAACTAATCCAATGCAAATGCAATTTGTTTACGCCCTGCCATGTGCAATATCTCTCTGTTTGTTTTCATTCTTTTCCAGGATATTTCATCATTCTTCTGTAGATCCACATTTTCAAAAGATGTTATTCTATTTTCCATGGCCTTGTTTATTGTCCATGTTTCTGCTCCATACAAAAGGACAGACCATACATAACAGTTTACTAGTCTCAACCTAAGCTCTATATTCACTGTGCGTTATTCCCTGTTTTGGAAGAATTCGCCTGTTCTCGGTTTTTCGAAGTTAACTGTGTGCGTCTGACTGCTGTTGAAGCTAACACAAACTATAATTAGCTGCTGAGAGGAAGAAGGAACGTTTCGTACTTTTGCATCTCTTGAGTTAGTGCCTTTATTGCTCTCAGCAGACCTTCTAACAGTTTTGATCGTTCGCGTTTTAAATCCCTTCCTCTCCTATTTTTTTTCCCCACCCTTTTTTGTTTTGTTATTGTAGTTGCTGTTGTTGTATTGACTTTCAAGGGATTGACCATAGAAAGGCCTTTGGACCTATAGTAGACCCCACCATTATCTGTTATGTTATATTTATGTTGTGTTCTTGTTTGTCTTTTGATCGTTTTGTATTTTTATCAGATTGTGGAAATAAACTTGAATTGAATTGAAATATTAAAAAAAACATTTACGAGAAAATCCATGGCAAGTGGGGTTGAACATGTAAGGAGCAGCACCCAACTAATTCCTATCGTCACACTTTATGGTCTTCGTTTATAAGGCCATTACAAAATATATACATGTTTAGCGTCCCCGCCCGCTTCCTTTTTGGGGGCCGCCTCCTAATTTAATTTTTTGAATTTTTTTTTCGATTTTTTTTTCGATTTTTTTTTTTTTTGGAATCACTTCTAAAATAGATGTATTTCTTATTTAAAATAAAAAAAATAAAAAAAGTCGGAGGCCATCTTGAAAAATAGCCCGACTGTCAGGAAAAATGCACCAAGCGGCCATTTTAAGCGGCCATTTTGAAAGAAAAAAAAAGAAAAAAAAGGGCCTCCTCCTTCCTATTTTTCGAAAAAACAGGACGCTAAACATGTTTTTTATTTTTATTTGGCCTCAGATTGGCCTACGTTATGAAATATATTTGTATGGGGCGGTTTAGCTCGTGCATGTGAACGCGGCCTAAGACGGGGATCATGCGTGATGCCATGTGCGACCGTGAGCAATTAGTGTCGAATAATATAACCTATTCCCCTCGATAGCCTGATGCCCTGGACGGGTGAAACGGAAGAAGTTAGCTAGAGACCTGTCAGTCAGGCGGGAATATCCTATACCCTCACCCTCGCTATAATGTCTCTCCCCTCAGGTTCTTTTGGTTCGTCAAAGAACAAAACCCGCTTAGGTTCGAGTACTACAAAAAGGGGAAGTTGTTGAGCAATACATTTATATGCATGCAACTTCGTAAGGAGCTAGCGGACATGAATACAAATCCGGCAAGGAATGAAGTCGGAAAAGTGACTTTGTAAACTGAAAGAGGCAATATAGGTGTGAGATTTGTTGCTGCTCATTTTGTGTCGGTCAAAGCGTGTTCATGGTTGAACAGAATAAAGGAAAACAGCTTGCTTTAGTTGCACGCTAATTAATTCTGGCGCAAAACTTAAATCAATTATGTTCAGATGACCATTTTGATGTAACCTTACTATGCTAAAGGTTTCCTCACATGCCGGTAGCGTATGAGGAGATTAAGGAATTAAAGTAAAATTTCAGGCATTTGTTTCCTATCATTACATAATGGCATAGATTATTGTCAATTTCTTATTGACTATAATTCCGAAGGTTCAGGAATATTCTTTCGAACATACCAAACATGCAAACAAGAAAACACAAGGCATAAGGAGGGTTTAAAGTGAACCGGTAACATTAGTGTAGGTAAGTGAAAAAACTGCGTAATGAAATGTTATATACTCCTTCGACTTTACTAACCCTCGATCATGAAAAAAATCCTGACAAAATTCTCAAATCATAAGGATATTTATGGTTTTCTTTGAAGACGTCACTGTGCAACGCCCTCTAACAGTTAATTATCCCAACCAATTTTTTTTTTCAACCGTTTTTCCATGAAAATAAGATAAAATAGAGCCGATTCGTTGCTTTTTGACGATTACATTCACCTCAAAGTTAAATTATCATAATAAAGTTGGGTGCATTAAGGAATTAAGGAATCGATTAGAACAGTTTTCCCCAATTTTTATGATTAAAAATGGTCTGTTTTCACTCAAACTTTCAGATTATCTTTAATTGGGCACCTAGCATTGAAGTCACTACCTCGTCACTCTTTTTTCTCATCTGAAAAAATGTTTACAAGTCCCTTTATAACAATAAACGAATATTTGTAACCGAATGACGTCAGAGAATTAAGCCTCAGAAGCCTCCCCGTCAAGAAAAATAATCGGAATCTATCTTACAATGACAACTAAAGATGTTGTTGAAGGTTTGCACTCTATTCTGTGTATAAATGGAAACGCAAATTTGAATCATATTTTGAAACGACATTTATGTTTGCCCACCCTCCATATTATAAGCACATGCAGCACATGTGCCCGCGAGCGTGTTTTACCGGTTGTGTAACACTGTCATAATGGTAATGGACAAAGTTGACCAAAGTATAAGGTTAAGTATCTCATTAGCGCAGTCGCTCCCTCCTGTAGGTTTTTCAACGTAGAACCGGGGACGGGTCTCCGTGTCTCCATATGCCTTTCTTTGAACTCACCGAGCAACCGCTCATGTAGTTCTTGGTATACACACCTCGGCTCGGCCGGTTAGCAGCTGTGACTCGGGTGGCACATGTAGCCAGTCTTGTTTACAACCCACTGGGTTGTTTCTAGTGAAGAAGTCACGGTCAATGGACGCGCAGAGGGTTGTCGAGCCAGGGCCGTTAATGGTGAAGTTTGTCCACGACAGCTATATCGTTGGAACCATTACGATTTTATATCCTCCGCTCACGCAATGGCTCACTAACATAGCACTGGCCATTGATTCTAATAGGTTTTTGCTATAGGTTGTCGAATTGCTTAGTTTATGTATTTTTTACAAAAAGTTATGTAGAAGGCGAAGTTAAATTGTCCAAAGATTCAGAGGTGCGAATTTACACACTAAGTACATCCAATCGTTGTGAAAATGTAAACACTGTTTGTTAAAACAAAAAATAATTAATCCAAAAAATCCTTTGTAAGCGAACATGATGACTGCGGGAAGCTATGTTATGAGGCTCAAAGTAAATTTATATTGGACGAATAAATAAATAAAAGACAACTACGAGAAGCAACAAACAAATGAGAGAAGAAAAACACAAAGATATTTTAACATCTACTATAGATCATTACATATCATCCGTCCCACGATTGATGATGATGAGGATGATGAGGATGATGATGGTGATGATGGTGATGATGGTGGTGATTGTGATAATGATGATGATGATGTTGTTGATGGTAAATATGATGATGAGGATGACAATGATGATGTTCATGATGGTGAATATGATGATGACGATGATGAAGATGATGGTGTTGATGGTGAATATGATGATGACGATGATAATGATGATGTTGATGATGGTGATGATTATGATAATTGTGATAATGAGGATGATGATGACGATGATGATGTTGATGATGGTGATGATGGTGGTGATTGTGATAATGATGACGATGACGTTGATGATGTTGATGATGATGATGATGGTGATGATGGTGATAATGATAACGATGATGATGGTAATGAAGATTGTAACAATGATGATAATGATGACGATGATGTTGATGTTAATGGTGGTGATGATGGTGATGTTTGTGAAAATGATGATGATGTTTTTTCATTTTACAAACACAATAAACTTACGGGTTTAAATCGTTTCCGCGGGACTTGGTAAATGAGAATCAATGCCTTATCGAAGAGCATTGATTTAATAGCAAATCGACCTATTTTCGAACTCGGAACCAGGCGGTAACTGATTCACTGCTCCGTCGCCGATCCATTATAAGTCCCTGAAGATATAATAAGTTGTGGTTTGGCTCATTTCTTGTTTAAAGTATTCACAATTTCGCTGGAAAATAAGAGTTGCGGTGGGCAGCACTTATGAATATAGTGTTCTACAAAAAGAAAAACAATACAGAGCAAAACATCTGAACAACTACATTCAACCGCGTACTTTCCCTGAACTCTGCAGTAGTAGCCCTACATCTCTCCATCATACACACAGATTGGTATAGATTGCAAGGACAATAGTCTCATTTATCATCTGAGCCCGCGTGTTACCAGTGAAATCACACCTTCTCTGTCTCATCTTCCACGCCGGGATGGGATGTTGTTTGTCCACTTTGCTTGGTGTTCAAACAATCAAGGGGTCAGCTCGATTAGCTGTCAATCGGTCATCTTCGGTGTCTGGTGTGACGTCATTCCCGAGAAAGATACAACTTGGTGTCGCTTTACCAGTGGCGGATCCAGGATTTTATGAAAGTGGGGAGGAGGGTGAACAAATTTCCCCGCTATTATTGCTCACCTAGGAACGTGATGTCGGGAATTCCCGCCAGTCCGGCTCTCCACACCCTCTTTGAGAAGGAGAGGGGGGGGGCCTGTTGGAAAGAACACACTCATTCACACTCATTCACAATGTGAATCACAGTGTGAATCACAGTGTGAAATCACAGTTCACACTGTGAATGAGTGTGAATGAGTGTGTTCTTTCCTTTTCCGGTTATCCACAATGTGAAAACGTGCCCAATTTAACATTGTGGAACACACTGTGATTCACAGTGTGAAACACAGTATGATTCACACTGTGGATGAGTGTGAATGAGTGTGTTCTTTCCTTTTCCGGTTATCCACACTGTGAACTACAATGTGAAAACGCGCCCAATTTAACATTGTGGAGCACACTGTGATTCACACTGTGAATGAATGTGAATGAGTGTGTTCTTTCCAGCAGGGGGGGGGGGGGGGGACATGAACAAATAAATTGATTCCACCCCCCCCCCCCCCCTTCCCGTGACCGTTTTCCAGCGGGAATCATATCGGCCCTTCCAAGTTTCCAATACAAAGGGGCAAGGTAGCATGTTTCCCCAAAAAATAATGTTATTCCCCCTATTTTATCAAATAGATGAAACAGGGAAGGGTAGTTCTGCATCACCTAGCCTGTTAATTGGTCACCGTCGGTGCTTGTGACGTCATTTTCCGAGAAAGATACGAAGTGCTACAGCTTAACACATCGGACTCATCTCCAAACCTCTATTAGACATCATTGAGAATATGAAATGACTGCATTGAAGAGCACAGTAAACAAAATTATCCCATTTAAAATTAGAAGCAGCTTATATGAAATTAGGGTGTTTTGTTGTTGTTGTTGATTATGATGGATCCAAGGTCTTTCAAAAAATAAAATCAATATTTCCTTACTTTTAAAACATGATTCATAAAAAAAAAGATGCACCGAGGTCCCAAGCGTGGATATCGAAACCGGCTCGTGTATACCACCGAAACAATTGCAAGATATCAAAAAGTCAGTCACTGGCAGACGTATCCATCGTCGCTTCCGATATCTCATAATCAATATCCAAACAAGCGAAGATTGCCGCCTTCAATAACATATTTTCGCGCCTTTCTTCGATCTCTCAGATGTTGTTGCGCCTCTCCCCAGAAACGCCAAAGGTTAACTCCAGTGATAAGGATTAAGTTATAGCTACTCAATCCCTATGATAAGAATATCGTTATTGCCATAACGTACTCTAACTCCATGAGACATGCCATACTGAAAGAGCTGTTGGCGTTATGTACCCCCAATTATTAACAGACGTTAGAGAGAGAGAGAGAGAGAGAGAGGAGGGGAGAGAGAGGGAGGTGAGAGAGAGAGAGAGAGAGAGAGAGAGTATACATTTTGCAATAATCATTACGCAAGAAAGCGCTTGGTTGGAGTATTGGAGAGTTATTTTTTTCTCTATCCATCCACTGAAAGTTACTATTACCACAAATGCTATTTACAAAATCACCTTTTCCGCCTTCAAAATATCCAAAACAATAGCATATGAACTCACACACTTAGCACTATCAACATTCTGACGATATAATCTTTACCAATGGGTGGAAAATATTGAACGGTCTACGAGACCGACAGCCCACAATACCAACAAGGGGGTATCACGAACCTTCTGAAGAGTTCTTATGAGGGTTCATGACTGTGACCGACAGCTTACATAAATAGCAGATTTTAGTTTTTTGGGAGGAAGGCACATTTTGCCCTTACCTCACCCCCCCCCCCCCTCTCCCACTTAGAAACTCAAGTAACAAACGTTAAGTAAACAACTCCCACTTTTCTGCTTGCTCGTCAGGCAATCGTTAGTAACCAAAAATATGTCCTGAATATTGTCATAGCAATAACGTGATATTTTTGGTAAATTTTACAAATGTAGAATTTAAGAAAGGTCTCTAGGCTGTTAAACCTCTATGGCACTAATATTCAGTGAAAAGGGAATTTAAGATTTATTTCCCTCCTGCGCATCGGATCTTGGTAAAAATATTTAAAAAACAGCGGATAAACAACTTTGAATAGGGTGTGGTGATTTCCCTTCAGAGTAAGCTCTTTAGTCGCCTGAAATAGTCGCATGTATTCAATATGTTTTATTAAGCGAAATAGCAGGGGAATTATTTAAAAATTAAAGAGAATCAGACGTAATATAAGAGGAAATCAAGAAAGAGAGAAAGAAAGGGAGAGAGAGAGAGAGAGAAAAGAAAAGAAAAGGAGAGAGATAGAGAGCGAGTGAGGGTAATAGGTGGCTAACTAATCACTATCGAAAAATAAAATAAGGTTTAGGTGGACAAGTGGAACGAGAAAGAGAAGACATATAGGCACCTCTTAAAAAGCTTTCTTTGATCTTTGATCAATGGACATAAATTACTTTCAAGAATACATTTTCTGACTTAAAATATTGTTCAATTGGGCTGAAAGTGTCTAATATGTGACCAGATTTTCTGACAGATTTACTATATTTTAGAAATAACTCGAAATTATTAGCCCAAGCAAATTGGTAAACACTCAAGTTTAAGTGGGTTCAACGCCCATACTACGTGAGGGGTTTAGGTAGAAGCTTAAAGAACAATGACTAAGAATGACAAACAAACAAACAAATAAAAAAAACTAAATGAAAGGGAGTGAATGGATATTCTTTTGTATATGCTGAATTCTGCCATCGTTAGTTAATGATGTCCTTAGTGTCACAATAAATGGGTACTTTGTAGGATATTTTGTAATAAAGATGTATATTTACACTGATATTTTTAGAATCTAAAATCTCATATTAGATTGACAATAATTGGATATCAAGTGACAAATAGATTGCTATTGTCCGGCCCAATCTTCGGTGAAGTAGAAACCACCTACTCCAAGATATATATATATATATTTATTTATAAATATTATAATGAGTATATTAGTTGAAATAGGTAGGTGTTAAATTATTCAGACTACATACGTCTGTTTATAATCGAATACTTGAAGAGGCGTTGGATTACAATCCCCTTGAGTATTGTCAAAAGCCAACTAAATTAATGAAGCTTCAAACTATAAAAAACAGTTTTTGCTCACCCCCCCCCCCCCCCACCCTTTTGGATAGTGTGAGATAGAGAGGAAGGCATAGGCAAACGGTCGGGCGGTGATGGGGGGGGGGGGGGGGGGTCGTGGTCCTGGTTGTATTAAGAAATAGAACACACATTCTTAAACTATAGAGGATGGTTATTCATTTCAATAAACTAATTTTACTAAAATACCGACTTCCGTTTTGCCCAAAATAGGTTATATAAACTTTGAAGTTTATCCAATTTGAGTGAAAGAGAGTCTAAGAGAGACACACACAAAAGAATTATAATCCTTGAAATATGATGGCGTCTCTGGACCTTGTTTTGTCATTTTTCTTCTTTTAACACCATCCGCATAATTCAAAATTAGAAGCCCTGTTTTCCTTCAAAATTTACCTTAACTCTGTGTTTATATCAAAATGATACATTGCTTTGTCAAATCATGGACCTACTACGAAGGTCCATGGCCAAATAAAGCCATTTCGGCTTCGCACCGATCGGGGTCATACTAATTTGATACTACTCTTTGGGTCATTTCCTTAACCTATTTATAAAAATTATGCACATTTTATGCATATATCCGATTAATATAGTCGTTGGCATGACGTGCTAAGGACTTGACCCTTGATTCGTGTCATGAAACCTGTAATTTGACTTATTGGGCTGCTAATTACCGAATGAAGAGTGATCAAATTTTAATGATGATAACGCTTTCGAAAGAGGAGTGTATTAGCTTTAAAGTCAAATTGGTAGCAAGAGTTCATAACACGTTTGTTATTTAATCCATTAAAAAAGATGATTTTAAAAAATACGCTGTAAAGGAGATAATAGTAAATTCACATTTGTTTAGCATGATCTGTTTTGGAAGCTCGCCCTAAGCCATATCGTAGGCGTACACATGGATATTTACCAAACTAAATATGATGTAAATCATGATCAAAGCGCGCATTATCTAAATTCAAACGACTGATAATTTTTTTCCCAGAACCGTTTACACTACAAATTAAAGAGAAACGCCTTACATTCCCATTAGTTTTTTCTTGGGAAATATTCAATAAGCCTTTGTGTGATAATTTGCTTTTGAGTCAACCTTCGGAAAATGCAGCACAGCGAGCAATATACCAATGTTGTATAAGCTGCAGATTCTGTCCCTACAATTATTCGCTCCAACCGGTCTGCAACTAATATATTTTAGTCATTACGTAACATGCAAGCTATCTAATTGGCGACGTGTTCTTATTGTTGATACTCCTAGAAATCACTTCGTCTTTCTGGGAAGGAGGAAGAGTTTTATCAGTTTCTTGCTACCGCAAACATTATTTTATGGTGTCTGTTAGTTTTTATTTTTACGTATTTACACTCCGTTTTCCAAGTACTTTGTCCGCTTATCGATAAGAGCAGACAATCAAAGTCTCAAGAGCGATATTTAATATACTTTTAATGTCCTTTTCGTCATTAAGCTTTCAATACCAACTATAGAGAGAGGGAGGGAATATCAGGTTCTTCTATACCATCCCTTCCCTCTTTTAGATATCTTTTAAACATCGAAGTAGCTAGTTACATACATACATACATACAAATGTAAGAATCAAGTTTACCATGCTATAGATATCTATGATTCATCTGTTAACACGCGATACAAATTGTAGACACACCTCTTTAATAGTACATAAACACCACAAAGAGCCAATATTACATTTTCTTCAATCCAAAGAGTAGGAGAATGCAACATATTTCATAAGTTTAAATGTCATATTATACATTCTTATGAGCGATATATACAGTCCTCGTGAGTAATTCAACGAAGTTTGCTTGTAGATGCAATTGAAGATCAAGAATTGAATCTCCATACCCCAGGGGCACCGACTGCTACATCATCCTCACTTTCTCTAAAGGTTACTGGCATATAAAACAAGGGGACAAATAAAGTGATTTGATTCCAAAAAGCTACACAAGACGTACAGTCTATATTAAGAAAAACTAAACTGTAAATAGATATTCATAAACGGAAAGCTGCGACAAGTATATGTTATTTTTAACTGATGCAATATCCGCTTTTATTATATTTGTATCCTTAGGGGATACTCAGTATTGGGATCATTGCTTGCTGGATATTACAATACATCACACCTCATCTTGGCCCTTGTTTCTCAATCGACTTATATGAGGTACATAGGTGGTTCAGTTCAGTTCACGGTATGCAACCATTTAAAATCATGATATATACAAAGCATGTAATACAAATAACGATACAACATAAAGGTTCACATGATATTTTTTTCCTAGTAGAATAAAAAATACAGTCACATATTATACACAGATATTGACGTCTTTGAGATGCATGGTAAGAATCATTGCCCAAGGTGATCTCGAAACTATACTGTGACCAGAGACGAAGTCGAGTGCAGTCTCGAAATACCCGAGGAGCTATAGTTTTACCCATGACCCTAAAATAAGCAGTCAATATTTGTTTTGTTTACCACATCCCCATATCAAATCTCAAAAGAGACATTTTTAATCAAAATATGCCTGTCAAAATGTATTTATTGGTAAAGTCTAGGGAAATTTACGCGCAAACTCAACTATGCCCAGTCAATATTTTTTCGCTATACTGCCCAGCAGTCATTATCATATTTTATGCCAGTAGTTATGACCAATCAGAGGCCTATAATATTCATATGCAGTTTATGAAGTAAAATAAAGTGCATGCAGAGAGTTATTTCATAATCAAATAATTGTTACTTTCATATCTATGTAAACTATTAATGAAATTGAACTTCTGTATCACAATCTACAAGCTCCGATGCAAAGCATGTCCCTCAATTTTTAAGAAGCATTTACTTTAGGTAATTGAAATGTCATTCACCTTTCATTCTTCTCAATCTGTTTAGTTTGTAAAATATTTGTATTACTTTAAAATATCATTCATATGTATGTTTGAATACTTCTTCAGATGGGAATATTCAGGTGGAAAGAAATGTTGTCAATAGGAATTTTTGTCTTTTCCCACATTTTCCCACATTTTCTATATTTTATATTGCATTAGGATCTTACATGAAGATAAGACTTAATTTGTAGCTGACGCATGCTTTATAATTGATATCAATGTGTAATTCGGAACATGATTTTAATTTTTGACTCGCCTCTATACATTTTAGTCATTAGTCATTTATTTATGAATGTTAGTCATGTATACGCATTACACACACGACTCAACTTTATCATGACCGTTCATTATTGATGCAGTGGTGGGGTTTGGATGAGGGTATGTATAGTAGGCAGTGTGCGTTTTTCTGCTGTCTCATTAATGGTTTTTCCAAAGCCTGACCCAGAAAATGAGTTGGATAAATAATGGCGTTAACATTTTCAATGTATAGGCTAAAAATACAACATCAATAATGTCGCGTCAGAAATATCTAACCTAACCTGGCAGAAATAGGTGCTTTTTCGCCCCTTTTGTGGATTTGTATTTCTAAATTTAGCAGCCAAGAGCAACAATGTATTCCCAGCGGTGAGGCAATAATTTGTAATGAATTCACAATTGATCCTTGTTCGCATAGACAGGGTTTTGTGCTTGCGATTGCCACTTCAAGGTGACGTGCGTGTGACTCTCGCAGTTTCTCGTGACTCAGCAAGTAGATTTTTTTTTTTACACATCGTACCGACGTTTATTATCACACATCATGCGCCGTCCGAACAGTACACCTAGATCTCTATGGATATCGTTGGGAGTATTGGCAAACCCTAGAATGATGTCATACAGTTGTCATGGTAATCAGCATTTGGTTGCTATGAAAGGACTCTGTGTTGAAGTAGAACGACTGATTATAATGGATAATGGGGCTTATTCTATTATTATAGCTGCTATAAAAAGAATGATGTTTTATGCAGTGCCTACAAAAAGATATCGAGGGTTTATTATAAATAATTATTTAATTCTGATGGGGAATATTAAGTTTTTATTTTATTTTATACAAAAACAAATTGTAATAGAAGATTCCCAGAATCCCTCACTATAATCAAATAATCGACACTACCTTGTTTTCCCTATATTGCTTATGCGATACTTAAAATCATATCATTAACAAAATGTATGCAAAAATATTTTTCAATTCAATTCAAATCGATTCAAATTTCATGTCATAATACTCTATGCTACTTTTGTTATGTGTTTAGCAACTACCTGTCCATGGTCTCAAACCCGATATAGGCTTGTCTTTTTTCAGGGTAGGGGGTTGGGGTGGCTAAGAACGAATATTGTGTATTCTACATTATTGTGGATTTTGACAAGACAAAAGGAAGAGCCAATTGTATCTATGTTGATATTTTTTACTTTGCTCATGTAAGATATTTAACAAGCATAATAGGAGAAGAAAACTCACACGTGTTTCTGTTTTTTTTTTAAACCCATATACAACAATACATTTTTATGCTGTGATAATCTTTGATCTCGATTAAAGAAAATATCATGAAGATGTGCTCATTGTCAAAAATTAAAAATCGGATATCATTTCAAAAAATAATATAAAGACCAGTGTACAATTCTTTTTGAATTTTTATCATTGACATTATTTTTAATTAACAACACTACGCATAATTAACTTTTTTATCTCTTTTTTATGGACTCATACGTTGTTTTTGTAATGTGCTACACTGTGCAAACACATTGTTTTTACATGTCATATATTCAACAAGATATATGTATTACAAAATATTTTCTTGCCATTGGCATATCTGCAATTAAAACCTCTCTACCTATTTGATTATCGTACCTTATCGTACCTTATCGTAAAAATGATAATTTTACCCTGGGGAAAAATATTTCGGATTGACGTCAACCTATCAGAATATTTACATATTAATATCGTTCATTGACGTACAAGCGAGTGACAAAACATCACAGGTGTATACAAAATAAGATACAAGATGGAACTATGATACATAGTTGATATAATAGATGACTCAAGAGTTATGAGTAATACTTTAAATCGATGATGTACATTGGAAGAATGAGAAAAGGAGGTTTTAGAAAAATATATAAACTGGCACACGCAAGATTGCATTTTCACGATTAATGTTTGTTGCTGTTGATACGGAGAAGATGACGGATTATAGAGTCTTAAATTCTCTTTCATCACATTGTGATTGGGGAAGAAAATTCGTTTCTCGGTACGAGCAATGAATCAAGATGACGAGAGAGAGAGACGGGCAACGGGTTGATTGACGTAATGAAAGATATACAATTGTTCCGTTGCTGGAACGAATAAATGACTAGCACTGTGTTGTTTGATTCGAACGCAGAAGAATACTGTGAGAGAAACTTGGAAATCGGTATGACTCACAAGGCGAGGTGGCTCACAGATGTGATGGTTAATGATACGTACCGTAGACACAATAAATCTTATGAATGCTGCTTAACCGCACTGCGCCTGCGCAACAGAGACACTAAGCTCTCTCAACCAATCAGCGATCGCCGTTGTCATGTGGTACGAAATGCAACTCCTCCGAACACTCATAATGCATACGCGGTTTCTGTGTATGAGTGTGTAATGGTAGGGTGCGCTGTGCCCTATCTTTGCTGAGTGACGTGTAAACCTCAATTTGACTCATAATTCTGTACACCTCAACCGTAAAGTGTGCTAGCTGTGCGCGCTGTACGAGAGAAGCAATAAATAGCGTTCGGTGACCGCTGACACAGCAGATAACCGTAAAGCCTCACCAGAGAAAGGAGTTCATATCTACCAAAGAGAATTAAATAGATCTTAAAGCGTTGTTACCTACGACGGCTTTGTCCAGATTGTGAAAGTGCATTTGCACCGGGTATAGTGTGTATCTTTGAAGATATATCTATCATATTTTTGTGATTAGCAGTGACTAGTAATTAGCCTTCATGACGGGGGAAACGGACCGATTCGACGATCCCCAGGCCGCGGAAACTCCCCGCCGAGCCAGGACGCCATCCGAGCCGCTCATCACGGCTAAGCTCTACGGGGAGGAACCACATCTGTGTGCTGACTCTCCTGAGAGCCGCTGGACCATGGCGGATCTGACATTCAGCGAAGAGCTTTACCAAGCCAAAGAGACGACAGACGAGCCAAAGCACTACCAGAAGAACACCACACAACGAAACACCAACCACCATCTCCATCACCACCACCACCATCACAACAACAGCAACCAGCTACATCCGAACCGTAACTACAATAACCAGTATTCAGATCCTTTCGATTACAAGAACACAAGTCACAGCGAGTTTAAGAAGTTCATGAACAACAACAATGATGATATGGACCTTAATTACCTGAGGCCACCAAGTCCAATGAGGCACCACAGAACTCGGAGCACCAGCTTGCCTTTTCTTACCCTTGCGGACTTACCAGCTCTTCAGAAGCAGAGGCCGCTCAGAGTGGTCGTTCTGGGAGATTCAGGGGTAGGAAAGTCGTCATTAGCAGTACAGTTTGTCGCCTCTCTCGGTGAATACAATGATTACGAATCAGTGCTATCAGGTAAGACATTGCATTACGATATGTAAATCAATTGCAGGGACTGTCAAAAGTGAACGCTAAGGCAATTCGATACGGCATTGCACTACCTATAACGATCAAGTCATGTTCAGCTTATCTCATGTTATATTCGCCACTTAAAAAGGGTGATGCACAAAGTTATTGACAATGTCTTTAGTTGATTTTTGAAAGTCTTTGCGATCGTGTAATATCAATATCTTGGTCATTATTGCCCAGCACTCGTTCACTGTGAATACCTTCAGTTGTTTGTCTTCATCTTGTTAGCACCATACGATTATCATTATTTTTGTCATATTTATGCTGACACAGGCCATGATATTGGCATGTTTCTTTGACATGATTTTCGAGAACAGAAAAGTAATAACTATAAATATTGAAAGGTATGATAAAAGCTCCATTTAATGTCTTCATGCATAAACAATCTTCAAATAATACATAAAACATCAAGTTCCTCGTCTGTTTTTGACACGAGTTTGAGTTTGCAAATCGAATTTAATGTAAATAAATATCCATTTAGTTTAAAACCACTTTAGTTCTTTCACTCCCCTTGGACAAAGATCGCTGTATGCGTTAATTAGCAAAGCAAACAGAAGCAAGTATCTATGTACACAGTCTAATTGTTTATCTCATTAATCTTAGCTTGTGCAAATACTGAGGTGCTCGATGATTTGCCTTGTGATCTACATTTCAATTACAAACCTTTTTTTTCTCTCTTTCAGAACACAATCTGTTGAACCCTCAGCTATAAAAGAATTAATAATACATGTAGTATATAAAGGATTACATTCTATAGCCCCAAGGGTTTTTATTATTATTTCTTTTGTTAAGCTCCTCATTCCATGGATTTTAATCACTTTAGCTAATGAAAAATGATTTGAAGTTATCCTGTAATCAAAATATCTATTAATGTTGTCACTTCAAATGTAAATAGTAAAGCAAAGTCCGTTGGAACCACAAAAAACGTGTAGAAGTTTGACTGTAGCGCTTCTCCATCTAAATACTACGCCATTTTAGAGCAGCATAGACAGAGATTGAGAGCAGTACTCAGCTAATGAAGTAATCAGTATATACCCTCCATGAAACATTTTTAATGATGTACTCGAGACGAGTGTTAGGAAAATGAAAGAGATGGAGGGGGATGGAGAGTGACAAGCCTATTGTCCCTTGGATGACTACACTAATGAGGTTGCGCGATATTATGTAATTTGACAAAGTACTGCTATTTTTGTTCGTTCGTATGAAAATCATTTTTGTTCCACGTCCGCTCAAAAAGATGCTCATACCAGGTTAGATATTGCATTTTCTTTTGATGATGGAGAAACATTACAATTTGTTTTGAGGTCTGTAACCCACATTTCTTGATTTCCTGCCGCGGTTTTGATAATTAAAAGAAGGTTTTCGAACGCCATTTTTGTTTAACATCCTTGATGATGGTAGAGGTCATGTACCAGCTCGGTTTTTATTTGATTAAAATATTTATTATTATATATATTTATTCATTTATTTATTAATTCATTAACTGATTTACTTATCTGTTTATTTAAATATAAGTCTTTTGTTCTTAGCGCTAGAAATTCTGTTCCAAATCTGGAATGAGGAAGGATCCTCCTGAAAAAATTACTACAAATAAGTCCCCCCCCCCCATATGATGAGGATCGCGTTTTTCTTGGAATTCTTGATGTGATTGGATTTAGGTCTGACAACAGTCTTACATAAGTGGGCTGTGAAAGATGGATCTTTCTAATATATCCTCTGAGATTCAGCGAAACTTCATTACAGGTTGTTATCTCCCAATTTGCATGATCGTTTTTTTTTTTTCTTCGGCGGGTTCTTAGTTTCTCATTTCGCCTTCACCTTGTTGATATTCTCTTGAAATCGACCACTTTTGATGAGTTTGATCTATCTTAATATTGATAGATAGGTTTGAAAATGAGTTAAACATGATATACATCTAAGACCTCACTTTCGCCGTAAGTAGTTTGTTATGTCGTAACTGTTAATGAAAAATAAATGAAGAAACCATTATAAATATTAAATAGTAATATATGCAACATACATTCACACACTTCAACAAGCAAGGGCATACTCTGTTACAATCATCTCACTATATTTCCTAAAAGGTTTCCCATCTTTGCCGCCTACGATCAGTTTCCAAACACTTGCTATTTGAAAATATTGGATCATAACTTTTGTTTAAATCATTTTGACATTCAAATGAAGACAAGAAGAAAATACGTGCCTCGCCTCTTTCTTTTTACAAAGTGTCGTTGTTACACCTACGCATTTGTCGTAGTATAAACCCAATTGACATTTCGACAAATTTTGTACTAACCATGTTATTTGAATCGGAGCTTGCAAAATGTCAGTGGGGGATTAAGCATGAGGGGTAAGCTCAATTGTGTAATAATTTATTAAGCCTTCAATTTCATTTCAAATGATGCAAAGCCCCATTTGCTAGCAACCTACTAGGAAGATATAAAGTGATTAATTTGAATATTTTTTATCAAGTTGATCCCTGGATAGGGGAGCCAATTGACATTACCAAAATATCCTCATTGCCTTCCACTACGTCCCCTGAAACCAACATTTCCAGTATTTCTTCATGGGAATTCTTGATACGGACTTGGGCCTAAAATTTACTTTAAAAATGACCCATTTTGATAGCGCGTTTTTCCGTTGACCATGCGAGGTCTTATTAAATCTTGTCAGGTCTGATTTATGATACAATTACCAAAGGCCATTGCGTATAGTCATTTGTCAAGTTAGCAATGAGTTCCGTCTGTGTTTTTATATAGATTGGGTCAAGAATAATTGCGCCTGTTAACATAAATTGTCAATAAATAATGGCACCAATGCCATCATACTTATGCCTTTGAGATTTCAAAAATGTTAACGGACCTCGAGGTGCATTAATGTGGGCCCTGCTGCATCGCTTCGCAGACGACCGGGGCGCGTTTAGATTTTCAGATTGTTACTATCCTTTGAGCGCGCGATCGATGTCACGGCTCACTCTACGCAGCTGCCCACAACGTCGTTACCGATCTCTCGAATATAGATATGTAAATGATGTACTCAACACAAGAAAATTAGGCTGAACGCAACTCGTCGACCGGTTGCAAGTACGCCAAGGGACAACCAGGCCGCCAGGAGTAATGCCTGGTATTTATTTTGCCGCCATCCATACTTGTGACTTGATGATGCAGGGTACATACCTCCGCCTTTTAAGTCTAGTGCAGTTGTGGGAGGTTATTGAGGGGTTGCCAAGGGGCTCGTCTACTCTCCGGCATCTAAATGGCATAAGTTGTTGAACCCAATGTGCGCTCAATGATGAACACATTAAATCTAGAGTAGAAATCAAAAGTAATAGGTCCTGTATGTCAGCGGCTAGAACATTGGGTAGTTAAAAGCAAGGATTATGATCGACAAAAATGTGACACGGACCCTTTCTATATTATACCAACTCAGCATTTGCTCCTGACATAACGAATACTTCTTTTTCAGTCATGTAAAAACTCAAACATTTACAGCAGCATTGCTATCTTAGCTATGAAATAGCTACAAAACCTAAAATGCAAATAAAAATGAGAAGAACCATGCATAGATATATATTAGGGTTTGCAAATGGGTACACGTAAACAAGTTTACCTTGATACGATTAGTAGGTAGCTGGTGCGTGGCGTCGTCCTGCGAGTAGTCGCAATGCTTCCACGCAACAGTTATCATCTAGATCAAGAAAAAGACTTTTGAATGTAGAAAAGTGGATCTCACCTTCATCTTTTGTTCTCCACGCTTGAGATGATGCATACGTCAGTCGTCGTTTGTTCGTGGCTGAATCCGTATTTACCCGGGGTATCTTCAAGTTGTAGGTAGTGTAATCAAATACAAAGTAAAATGTATCATTACTTACTGACCGGAGAGAGGGTTGTGGTATAATAACCCCACGCTCTACTTTATCATAAGCTATTAAGTAATTGTGTCGTATTTTCTTCTTCTTCTTCTTCTTCTTCTTGAAAAAATATTCCAATTCGGGGTAGAGATTTCGGTCTGTCAGCGTCCTGGCTGAATGCCAAAGATTTGACAACGTTATGTTTTCATCATTTTTTTCACAGCTGTTCGCTAAAGATGAGATTAATTTTCATGTTGTCATTTCAAGTTATTCCTCTCCTCATACCAACAAGACCAATTAGACGTTGAATTCATTGTCGAATGCACTCAAAGTGTGTCATTCAGTATTTCTCCAAAGAATCCCGATTTCTAAATTAAAACTCTTGCTTCAACAACCGATTGTAAACGGCAAACAACCCCGTAATTACCAAGTACATTTGCTGATACTCCAGACCTCGGGTGGACAAAAATACCCTGGGGGTGGGGGGGGGGGGGGGAGGGGGGGGGGGTATAAAAAGTGATCTGGGAAAATATCTTTATTTGTTCTGAAGGAGACATTGATCGTGAACGGCAAATGGGTAAATGCCATTTCCGCAACACGTGACTAAATGGATCGCAATCGATATAGATGAGTTGACATATCGGTTTGGCTGTCTGCCAGCTCGATACATAGACTTTGTATGCAAGCGTGGCGGCGCACTGGTTTGTTTATCAATTCTATCGGAGAATGCTGCTGAAAGAAGGGGAACTGTCGGCCTACTTTGCAAAGACTGAGTTCCTCCCATGCATCCTTGCTAAAATTAGACGCGGTCTCTAAAAATAAGCACTGTCGCCCCTGGATCGTTTGTTTATGTGTTACTTAACAGGGGAAATCAGGCGGATGAATATTATTGTTTGAACTCCCGGTATGAAAATATCCCTTCTAAGTTTCACGTCCATCAGGGGGATTACGCATTGCAACCAGAGCGCCAAAGAAAATCCGGTCCAAGGCTATTGCGTGTTTTATTATCAGATATACAGGCTCAGGCCTATAGGATTTTGATTTAATAATGCACGAGATTTTGTAGCTTGGTTGTTCTACTACCCAAGAGGCTCAGTCCGTAGTCCGCGATAATCAAACATAACTTTAAACATCCGTAAGGCTCTTTTTAAAGACATACGATCCGATTGTCATCGACTTAAGAAGTTAAGGCAGAAAAACCATAGCTTCGGGGAAGTTATTAAGTCTGGAAGCCTTGATATTAAGCATTGCCTCTGAAACGGTTATTGAATGCTCTATTCCATGCGTGCAATGCAAATCAGGCATGACATTAAAGTTTACGGTAGATGCTTCAAGCCTACACGTGCGAAGCCAAAGCGTGATTTTGCTACAAAATCGACCGATTATTGCTTAAAAACTTTAACGTTATTTTAGTAAATGAAACGAGACGCAGAAGCTATCATGGTTAAATGGGAGGAAAATTACAAAGTCAAATAGAGGGGAGATTTAACAAGAAAATGACGTCTATGAATACAAAGTAACACCAGGTACCTATCTGTATAAAGTTTATAAAAACGGCGTGTTCATAAACAACTTTGGTATGCCTGGATGACCTACAGATTTAGCACACACAAATTCTCATCAAAAGGCTAGCTTTCTGAGAGATGCTGAATTCCCATGGCAACGAAAACTGCATGCGATACTGCCTTGATCCATTGTCCTGGTAACCGTTTAGTATTTACTGAAAAATTGACGTCACAACTTGGAATTTGTGGATTGCAGAAAACGGTGTCATCTCTCGATGTGTTGAATTATTAAAGGCGTTTTTCCAATAACAGAAAAAAAGAACGTGACAAACATTGCCTTGAACGAGAGATCATGTATAGGCCTATATATATTTACATGTATCGTGTGCCTGTATATATGACGTTGCCGTTGTGTGTTTTCTATTTGATGTACAGGGTTCAAAGTATTCAACTACAAAATGCGAAAATCGCCTTTCATAATGATTATAATTATTTTTATGATATATCCATTGTTAATTACTCTTTTTGTATGAAATGTTATGAAATGACGTGCAAACTGCACTGCCCGTCACAGATCTTCTTACAGCCTTTTCACACACAGCTAAAATTCATCGTATCTAGTGATGATTAGAATCATCGTAAAATTTTAAACATGTTTATAGACAAAATTTCCTAGTGTGAACATCGTTTATACGATGTTGGGATAGATACGAAGTCGCGATCCATACGCCCCTAAAAGCAGGCTGCAGATACGAAGTTCGTATCTAGTGAGCTTGACATTTTGTGTGTGAAAGGTTATTCGTGTTTAAACGTGTTTAAACTGGATGGAGCGTGCGCTTTGATTGATATGACATGACCTTCAATGCGCAATGGCACTACTGCGCATTTTACGAGCAGTAGTTAATCACGAAACGATTAACGATCGCACCGAAATTTCTGTGTGTGAAAGGCTCGTGATTAGTTTAAACACGTTCGAAACACGTTTATACTAGTCATGTTTATAGAAATTTAGCTGTGTGTGAAAAGGCTGTAGATTTGCACTCATAAGTGCGTCATGACAAGCACAGTCCGAGAAGACTATTCACGCAGCAAGTTCAGGCCCAGGCTAGCTAAAAACTTCTGATCACTAACAAGTCACAATGATTAATATAAGCATCTAAAATAATTGTTATTATACGTATTAAATCAGAAAGTACCTTTGATTTTTCCCTTTAAAACAATTTCAATTCTACATTGCCTCTACTTCTGTATCATAAATATTCTAATTTATCTCTAACTTTCTTGCGATCAATAGCCCAAATCAAATAAACCTTTGAAAAGAGTTCAAAATATGGGCACTTACTTTGATTTCCGCAAAGTTTGAGATTAAACATTAAACGTGAGGAGTTGCGTGGGCGGTTGCACCAACAGACAACACAGCACGATCGATATCAAATCAAAATGGGAGCCCTAACTATCAGGATGTGATGTGCCATGGGACAACACAGTATTGACAAATGAATCAATAACAGTGGGAGAACCAAAGTCCGTTACCACTACCACAGGATATGAGTCCTTTAGTCACACCACGTATCAGACTCCAACACCGATTTCAAACCGACCTATCGTTGTAATGTAATGTTCTGTTCGGTCTAGTGTTAGTCTCACCGTTGTGACTGGGGAGGTCTCATCCAATACGGGGTCTTTTTCATCGTTTTCACAACTTTCCTTCTACAACATTAGTTTACTGTCGTTATTTAACAACAGGAAGCGACTGCCATCAGAAATCTGTCAAAAATTTAATGGGAAAATACGTAATACACGCAAGAAGTTTGTATAGTAAGAGTGTATCTAGCATTTACTCAGGAATCCACTGTCCACGTTTAACATTGCAAACGAGGACTTAAGTGCCTCTTTCTATATGAAATTTGTGGAATTTTTACACTTCCTTTTGCGTGGCAGTATACCTGGTTTGAAGGCCTCTGAAAAGTTATTTACATGAAATCGAGGGTCGTTTTTGGGAGGGCTTTATTGATCAGTGGAGACGAGGCTTCAATGTTGGCAGAGCGAGAGCCCACTTATTCCATTACAGAGCCAGGTTTCTCCCAGTCGTTATTGTTTACACTGCATTCAGTGGGAGAATATGCTCAAACAAACCCGACAAATACAAATGTTGATTCTAAGTTATTGTTGGGAAAATTAAACGATTCATTTCCCAGTCCTCCGAAAGTGAGAAGAAAAAAACACATGAAGAAAGTGAGATTTGTTGATGCCAGTCGTGGTAGAACCACTGAATAATTATTAAATACCGCCATGAAAGTAAATGACTTGCATTAAGTTGGGATTGGAATGATGTATCACAACCATCAATGAAAACGGGGAAAATATATCGGGTTTCGATTAATTACCTTCTCGTGATATTCTTGGCACTTTGCTAAACTAGTTTTTAGAACGATAATGTTTGTGAGTTTTCGGTGTAGAAATATATATTTGTAGTTTAGCTATAGTTCGTAAAAAAGGAAGATGTTTGTATTATATTTGAGAAAGAAGAAGGGAGGGAGGAAGAGAGGAGGAAGAAGACCGTGAAGAAGATGGAGACGTAGTGAAAACAAAACAACAAATCGGTGTCGACACGAGTTGGGCCGCGGTTGCAGTTTAGACATCTTGATATGTGAAATATAACCCTACGTCAGTTTGACGTGTTGGCTAAGTGAATCGAATGCTCAGATTTCAATAATGTTTCGGATCCGTCTAGGATATTAGCTCGTTTATGACCCTCTGTTTCCATTGATTTTCGCCTACACTCTCTCAGCGTTGGATATGGCACCACTTCTTCGGGTTGCTGTTTTGTTGAGAAATGTGATAGCTGTTATTTTTCTAGAACACGCAAATGGACCTATCAATTTTGTTGACCTGTTTGCAACTTACCTCATAAGTGACACAATTATGTATATACAAAGTTGCTATTGATAATGATCGTATATGAGTTATATAAGACGTGGCCCTGACTTTATCGCTATATGAATGAACACTGGGATTCCTATCTTGTAACATGCCCTAACATCCCGAAGCCATAGTTGAAACGGAATATCCTTGTACGGTTTCTTTCCGGTTTTTTTTCTTCATGCCACGTGAAACGTTGGTCGCGTTGCACGATTTTCTTACACGGCCCATTATCCTGATTATACAAGGGGAAAACATGTATTGAAGGATCTTGAGAAAAGGTTCATGCGAAGCTCTACAGCATGGACAAGTATGCATTTATCACCTTAAGGCAAGTTTTCGCTGTTAGAGGACACTTGGCTTGATTGCAGTTTGGAGGAAATGGCGCTATAAACGACCACTTACTAACAAAATCCTTTCACACCATTAGTGTGCTTCATGTTAGGAATGATTAATCTTTAAGATTTACTACAAAGGATTAGGATGTGACAGCGAGGCAGAAATAATAATCCTTTATATTCCCTTGCAGTCGGTATAGCAAATAACACGTGTCTCATATTTGCTCATCCTTTTTTTTCTCCAATGGTATTTACCCTTTTTCAATATTTTAACATCTTAAACTGAACCACATTGTGCATTGTTTGTCAATAGGTTTACGATTATAGCCACAAATCTATATCAGGGATGATTTGGGGTTTGAAGAGTTTGGTTTTGAACTCTCTCTCTCTCTCTCTGTGTGTCTCCTCTACTCTTGACCACAGTTTGATAACCAGAATAGAAACTATTTAGCTTGCGATTTTTCAAGTGAAGAAGGTGGAGAAGAAAAAACAACACATTTCTCCTTTAATTGTTTTCGTTTTAATGTGCGTTTATCACTTATCACACATGAGGCATTGTGGTATATTGCGTTACATGTAACCAACGAATGTGAAGAAGGGAAAACAAAGAAGAATACACAACTCTCCTTCAATATCTTTTTCATTTTGATGTTCATTTATCGCCTAGAGTTCCCCACATGAGACATGGTGGGATATTACATTACATGTGAACATCGGGAATGGGATTTGTCTTTACAGGATTCAGGAATCAGTCCCATGAAATTTGAGCCGTAGCTCCACCATAATGCGTGTGTGGACTCAAGTTGTCATGGTACAAGCTTGTGAAAATTACAACGTTAGCTGACAACCACTACAGAGATCATCAACCCATCCGTTGTCATGGTGATCCGTGATGTTGTCCCGGAGACGAGCATCTACGTCATCCTTCCCCCATTATGAGCCGTCTCGGGGGATTTTCATCTCTTGTATCTGTAATGAGCTTTGTTAAAACTCTGAATTGCATTTTGATGAATCTGTTGTAACGCATCTTTTTTTTTCTGGTCTTTTATCTTTGCCTGTCTGCAGAAAACCCTGATGAGGTGTACGAGAAAACGATGCAAATTGACGGCCAAGAAATCACGGTGCAGATTGTCGACACACCAGCCTACGGCCAGGTAAATATACTTTTATCTTTCGTTTTACTGGGAATGGGCACTTCATAATTATTGAGAGGAAAACGTTTTTTTTTTCTCCTTGCTTTAATGATTACCCCTCGGCAAGCTCAGCGATACATCCTCAATGGCAAAGGATTGTGGAGGCCTAATTGGTGTGGAAAATAACATTTTGAGTCAAGCAGGAGATCATTAGCAAAGCATCAGTAGAGAAAAAAGAAGCACTGATTTCATCAGGCCATGAAAGCCTGATTAGAATACCAGCTTTAAAACATAGTTCAAACGTTTTCATCAAATCAATGAAAAAAGAAATCATGATATATCAGTTAGATTCCTTGCATTGTGAGTGATATGGATGTTCGTGGTAATATTTTCGACAGTACTTGTTAAAGTTCTCTCGCCTGTCAATCTATCATATGGGTCGCCTATGTTCTTCTGCATCTAATGAACTTGACAGTTGCTAGCCAGGAATGCAATTATCGGAGCATATGTGTGTAGGCCAACAAAATATCTATAAGTACAGGGGTATAGAAGTCATGTGCATTTAGGGACAAAACATGGCGAGAGGGAAAACAAGTCATTCGATAGAGTACCATGCTGCAGAAGTAAAGGCTAGGGGTTGATGAACGTTTAAAGATGATATCGTTCAACTATAGTTCGACAGTTCAAGAAACTCAAACTGGAGATTGTAATCTTGAAAGAAAAGGAAAACGGGTCACTGCTCTGTAGATTGGCAAAAAACAGATGGTTATCACAACCCCCTTTATTGAAATCGTTCACCACTTACACGTATATGCCTTAACTAGACATGCCCGGTTAACATGGTTAAGATGTCCCACACCCCCACACACCCTCACCCACCTACACACCAAACCCCACATAGCTGAACGCACACACCGGTAGAGGTATCTCTTTCCACAATAGATGCATATAGCTATAGAGAAGATACCGGTAATAATGCACTGTGTGCAGATTGCACAAGTCACTACCAAGCTAAGATAAGGATGTTTCCAACGACAGTAATACCCTTTCGCCTTTTCTCTATCGATTAAAATGACAAACACCTGCCGAGACTCAATCGCTATCTACCTTAGATTTCCCCCTACTTGGAATGTTTCAGAGCCCATTTCCCCTTTAATGCCATCGGGCTTTTCTTCCCGCGTCGGTATTCGCTGCTCGTTATCCGCATTCCACCACGTAGGCCCCCTCGAATTAGGGGTGAGGACTTTATCGATACACTGGAGAAGAATTGTCGCGACGCAAGCCCAATCTAATCCGAGTGTTGGGTCGTAAATATAGTTGTGTTTTGGCGTTGTCACAAAAATAAGCCCCCATCCGTTAGTAAAAGCAAAAATAGACTATAATTTGAAACCGAAAATGAGGCTGGATTTCACCAGTCTGTTTAGGCCCAATCCCAAAGGTTACATCCCGCCTAACTATCGACTATTCCATTTCTCGAATACCCACAAATATAAATTCTGTGAACATGTCCTTACTCTGAACGTAATAAAGCGTTTCTACCCTGGCATATATACAAATGAATCGCAAAGTGACAATATGGCGATGCCAATTTTTTGAGAGCTCTTGAAATTCAATGACGTCATCCTGGTAGACGGTTAGTGCAAGAGTACCGAAAGATAACTCTTGTCAAAATGGATGACGTAATAAACATAAAAGCAATCGCTATATCACCTTCATATATATAACCTTTCACGAGATCACGACTCGTGATACCAATGACGATGAAGTAAAGTTTCCACATTCTGATTCATCATCCTAGATTTTACTTTGCGATCAAGGTCATGGTAGCAACATATTGAATTGACAAACATATTCGATTTAAAGTGAATAGGGAAGATAAACTTTATTTAATATAATGATCATACCAGGGAAATGCCGCTTAAAAAGCTTATCATGTTTAAGGTGCTGTATCCATTTGCATTGTTATGATCTGTATATAGTCGCCTTCGCTGATCCTCGAGTTATGATAGATACGTGATTCGCCGGTATACATTATAGGGTTGTCTTGCTCGGCAGCAGCGAATATAAATATGTCAGTCTGTACAGAAGATTTGTCTACCAGATGTGAAGATGATATTGGTCCATGTGTTGTTCTGACTTTTATTCGAAGACAGCAACAAGCGGGTATGCATGCGCATCTATCCTGTCTGCAAGGAACGTGACAAAGAAATACTTCGGATTTTGTCCCGAGCACATCTTGACCTTTTCGCCATCTTCAAAAAAAGTTCCCCATAGCAAACCTCTCACCCCATGAGCGATATCTATCTCATCATGTTCCATTAACCATGTCCCAGATCCATTCCAATTCCAATTCCTACCCACCATGCCCACATGAAACAATCAATCATTTTTGTTTAAACCCTGCATAATCTCGGCACTAGCCATGTGTGCTGCAGTTTTGGTGTATGTATTCACTGGAATGTTGACCAAAATAGTCTGAGATCAGAATCCGAGCTGCATCTTTTATGTTCACTGCAAAGATTTCAAGAGAACGCGTCTTTCTTTGCTTACGACCATGACGATATATTTATAGGAACTGAAAAGGGTAACGAAACGCCACCGCAACTATACCTTTGTCTTTAATATAGTGCACATTATAATGGGAATACCCCCTAAATATGGTGAACATTTTGACGCAATGAAAATAAATAAAAGCGGCTTATTATATTAGTCTTTATCTCTAAATTGTTATCTATGAATAGTTGAAAACATAATCATTGTTATAAAACAAGACACTCTGCTAAATTAAAGTTTCTTCCTTGTATCTTTCCAGACTGAATTCGAGGAGAGAGAAGATGAACTATTGCAAGGTGGCGACGCCTACATCCTGGTCTACTCCATCACTAACAGACGAAGCTTCAAAAAGGCTAACGAGCTCAGATTCAAACTCCAGAGGACACAAGCAACAGAGATGGTACCTATCATCCTGGTTGGTAACAAGACAGACCTGGAGAGATCGAGAGAAGTCCCTTTCGAAGGTACGAAATGACACAACAACATAACAAAACCTTTAATGATGCTCATGAATGGTTTATCAGATTTTCAACGAAGCATCTCATAATATTCTAAAAAATGATCTATATCTTGATTGCAACATGAGAGAATGAACTAATTTCACTATGAATATTCACTCCCATATAAATTAAAAACTGATAATTCACATCTTAATACCATAATCAATGACAATGACAATCAATGTACATAAAAGTTAGTCTTCGGATGTGAATTTATATCACAGCTAAAACAATTCTGAACCTAAGATACAACCATATATTTGACGCGAGGAGCTTGTAACACTAAATTATTTATATAAAAATTACTTTAATCAATTTAAGTAAACAAACTAAACCCGTTGTTTCCCTATTTTATTTTACAGAGGGCAAACACTTTGCAGCACTGTTCGACTGCAAACTTATCGAGACTTCGGCATCACTTTCTCACAACGTCGACAAGCTTTTTAACGGCGTCGTCCAGCAAATCCGACTCCGACGCGATAGACGTCACTCCGAGGAAGAGATGGAGACTGGTAGTGGGGGCAGTGTGGAATCCCTCAAGGGATCGCCGACCCGCGGCGAGCGACAACGATCACCGTCGAAGAAAGGCAGAAGACCTTCCATGCTGAAGAGAGCGCGCGGCGCCATTGGTAGACTGCTACGGCGGAAGAGCGGTGATGAGCCTACCCCAGGGTACCGTGCTAGGTCCAAGTCTTGTCACGTGATGGAAGTGCTTTAACCGGCGCCACGCTTCAAGCAATGAACACACAAACTGACATTTGTCTTCGTGAGGACTACTTTCATGAACAATCACGCGCACGCACATAGTGTGTTCTACACCATCTTTCGAGAGACAGCGATTTTAGAAGAAAAAACTTTGAGTATTTGATTACTTATGGCTCTACGAGGAAATGCTAATTGATCTAGATGATTTTTATAACCAAAGAGATATGTTTCGAGGAAAGAAGTTTAATGTGTTTTATATTACTTGACTTTTAGAAAAAATGATGGATAGTATTGACCGATAAATATGTAATGGGTGTAAAAAAAGAAGACGTTTTTATTCACATGAAAATGATTATCAAAGTGGCTATGGAACATCCGACTCAAAATTGTAATCATTCATCACCATTCCAAAGACGCTTTCTTATATAACCACATTAATCTTCACAGTTATTCGGTATTAATATTACTAATATTGTCTGATAATATTACGACATTTGCTGTATGGCATCATATCTCACCTCTTTGGTTTGTAGCATTTGAAGATAATCAAAACAGTCCAACACTTATAAACATAATTGTTACAAACTTTACGTCCGAACAAACTGACACAAACATAATTGTGTTCGAATTTTATATTCTTTGTCAAACACAGCACTATATGCCACTTTCATGGATGGTAAATATACTACAGGGATAAACCTTACTGTTTATAAGGTATTAACTTACGTACGGAAAAACATGCACTATTATTAAATAACCTACAAATGAAAAACGGAGTAAAGGCTGGCAATTACGCTTACTATTCTATTTTGATTGAGTATTACATCGATATTTGTGCCCTAGTACTGTGGTAAAAATAGTGTTAAGGTTAAAGCAAAAGTAAGTTGTAAGGGGTCACAGATATCAAAATCAATACCATGATAACCGTAGAACACACCAATCAGTCTGACCCGGTTCGCTTGATAACACAATTTGTAATCACTAATTGTTCTCTCTGGTTGTTTTTTTTCTTTCTCTCCAAAAAAGGTCATTATTTTGACAAATCGTATTTGCTTGAATGGGGCTCGTTTCTGGTTCAATCAATACCATTGTTATTTTCTCACGCAAACGTTACGGGAGCATACAGATTCCTCCAAAATACAAATATTCCCCAACGCCATTTATCGAACTAATAATAGTTTATACCCTACATTCGCAGTTTATAAATACATACACCAATGCTAAAGAGATAAACAACTGGTTATCGCAGCAGGTTTGGGACTAGTGATATTGAGTGGGAGCAACTAAAGTAAAAGATCAGGGAAGGAAGCATGATGGTTTGAACAAAGATTCTGCTGATGGAGCTGAATACCCGGATGGCTTCGGGCTGAACAGTATGAATACTTAATGGTTCATTTGCACATAATCAATACTATTATTGTCATTGCATACCCCTCCATGGGGCCACTGAGCTTTATAAGCTTTTGATATTTGCGCTGAAACTTTTGAGGTAATCTTGATATACATATTCCAAATGGTATTATCATTACTATTATTTGCATTTTCACTTTTGCATCTATGTACATTTTTGGTCTTGAGACATGCGCTTTGAGAGTTTCTTTTCGTGATTTCAAATAACTTTCACAAGTCCTATTTGTTGTATCTGCATCACCGCTGTATTCAACTAGACATGTTTATTAACGACGTTCGTAAAGTAAATGACTGGAATCGTGTAACCAAATATATATATATTTTCATTCATTTTATGCAGGCCTATCAAAGGTACTGTTTTTGTTTAATCTTCCAATTAACGGTTCTTTGATTAACGCTCTCAAGGAATGCATAATTGTTGAATGTGCAACTCGGTCACTAAGGTTTATTAAGGTCACACGCTCAAACTAAAATATTTTTTGTCTTGTTGCTGAATTTGTTCAATATCGCGTTTTTTTAAAGTCACCTAATATAACGTATGGCCTTTTTCAATCTTGGAATAATCTGTCAGAAAATTATAAAGCTAATTAGCCATTAATGAACGATTGAATTGGAAATACACCGAAACACATTTATGGAGTATGATATAGTACATCATTCATATATACGCCACTCTTTCTTTCGACACAACTCATATGAAGTCTTCACTCTAATACGTATGTTCGTTCTTTGTGTGTTTCTATGTATATGAAGATATTTTTTTGTACTTTAATTCTAAAGTAAATTGGTGTCAAATATTTTATATCAATGTCGACATATGTGACACAATATGTAACACCAAAACAATGTGATCTATCGTTGGGGTGATGTAAAATTGGAAGGTAAAAGGCGATTTTGTAGAGGAATAAGAAATGATTGAGAGTTTGTACATATGTATGATAAGAGAAATAAATGGTTTCATACGAGAATTTTGAAAAGTTATACCGGCATATAATTGTCTTCTATTTGTTTAAGTGGGAGGGCGTTGAGCATCTTTACGGAGCAAAATCTTTTACTGCTGTTACTGATGGTTACGAAGAAAGATATATAAATTATGACGATGATGATAATGGTGATGCTGCTGCTGGTGATGATGGTGATGAGGATAATGATGATGATGGTGATGATGATGATGATGATGATGCTACTGCTGCTGCTGATGATGATGATGATTATAATGATGATGAGGATATTGATGATAATGTTGATGATCGTGGCTGTGACAATAATGATACAAAACAAAAACAACATGGTGGCAGTGGTGTTGGAGCTGTTACGATTGACTTCGCTGAAAAATTGTAATAATGTTGATGGTATTTGTGTTCATTGATTAAAAGGAGGGCGACGGTGTAGTTGATGATGAAGGTGTTTGAAGGGGTCGGTTTCTTCTTTTGTTTCAAAATATTTAAGTTGGAGACGAAATGATTTCTGTCTTGTCTAAATGTCTTCGCTAAACGGACGAGGAAAACCAAAAACAAAAGGGAAACGGTTTTCCTTTTACACACAAGGATAGATAAAATGCAACTTTGTTAATGAGAGATTGTAAACACCCACTATTGAAATTTAACTATACTGCAATCATTAAGGCGAGTGCTGCAAGCTAACTAATTACGAATATAAGAGAAATTCTTGGATTCTAGTTGGATTCTACCATTTTTTAATTCGTATTTTATCTTGACATTTCTTCTTTTAGTTTGTTCGGTCTAAGAGGTTGGACGCTCGCCATGTGTATCGCTTCATATTTCCCTTCCTCAATACATACATACAACCTACCCCACGTCTATTCCACTGAATGTCAAGGGGGTCACGGGAATAGCCGAGCGGGGCGCGGGTCGGGGAGGTTTTATTTTTCCAACTGGCGGAACAGTATTTTGAAACCGAATATTGAACACACGACCCGCTAGCAGTAACGCAATACACTTGGTATTATCGGTAAATCTACGGTTGCCTCGTATGTATGTAGCTCCTGTCTTAGGACATGCACTTTAGGGTCCGCTAAATGAACGTTTTATCTTGATGAAAAGAAGGGGTCTATTTTTACCCAATACCTGATATTGATTGGAAGAGTAGAAGTAAAAACAGCAGCCCACGTACCCTTTCGTTCCGGGCTTTTACTCTATTCTCACTTAATATCTTTGGCTCTCCTTTCCCCAATTTTGTTGTATTACTTCTAAACCTACGAACAGAAGATAAATCTAATTGGAAAACTTCCGGGGTTTTCTTCCAGTTCCTGCTTTCCGGTTAGCGATGTTGCATTTCGCCAATTTAAAAAAAGAAGAAGATTTGTTTCGTTTTTCTTTAGTAATGTTAATTCGTATCATGCAATAACAAGATCATGAATCTATTGCAATTTGTCATATCATGTCATATCATGATAATATGCAGCTTAATATAATTTACATTTTAAAATGCCCTTCATGAATATGACCCTTCTCCTCCCCCCCCCCCCTATGAATTTCATAAATGGATAAATAAGTAACACAAAATAAAAGAATATATAAAGGAACACTAATCATTCTTGTTATCATATAGTGGCATTTCTGAGCAATATTATAGTATTAATGACTGCTTTGAGAGAAATATTTGTTTTTATACGCTCAAGGGAAGGTTAGAATTGTGCTATTGCCCGAGGCGTGCCGAGGGCAATATAAAAAAAACTATTTCTCGAATATTAAAGCAGTCATTAATACTTTTATATGCCGAAAACAAAAGAGTCAACTAATGACACCACCTTGGCCTTTCTCTAGTTTATCTGCACTGTTGTTTTTTATGAGTGTATCTTTGAGAGTAGACTAGATCTAGATTCTAGTCTAAGCAAGATATTTTTACAATTTTGGGAGTGGGCCGGCCCTGTGGGGAAATAGGAGAAGAACCTGCCTCTTCATATGACACCTCACTTATTGAGTATCACCTTCAGGATCACAACTGATAAAGGTTTGAATCTCGAATTGAAAAAAAAACTTGACTTTTTTTGCATGGTCGCGCAATGCACGTAGACTGCACGTAGACTGCATTGCGTACAATCTCTATGGGAATAATTTTAACACACAACATCGGGTGCGCGATCAGACACCCTGACAACTAGATCTATTTTCGTCTAGAGTCTACGTCTATGCCTTTTCAGCAACTAAACGAACATGTTTATGGATAATTTCACGTACCCTTTTTGTTGTTCTTGCTGTCAGCGAGTCTTGCATTTGATAAGTTGAAATCTTGGGAGAGATTCTTGAGCCATTTTTGTCTTGTTTGGAATAATTTGTCTTGTCTTGTATGAAAATACCGACCAATTCTTCGCACACGTACGGTATCCTCGATCGCTCAAACCATTTTTTAACATGTAAACCTATGGGGTAACCATGAAGACTGAACTATTTTCTCGGTAACCATGGTTACTGGGATTTTAGAACTGTTTTAACCATGGTTACTGGGAATTTTACAGAAATAGTTAAGGTTTATGAATGCAATTTCGACCAATCAGATGGCTGGATTTCTTAAGTGAGGTATATAAAACAATCTATACATGTATTCAACATGACTTGTAGGCCTACGTGTAAAGAAGAATGATGTTTTAGAGTGCAGGTGTTTCTTGACAACTACTCCATCAGAATAAATATCAAGAATAAAAATAATGATAACAATAAGAGAATTTTGATTTCTATAGAGCTTAAAGGGAGTGGGTAGTCAGTTTCCATGTGCAGAAGGCCATAATTCGCTGACACCAGACTTGGTGGAAATACCATTAATGGGAGTACAAATCTGCACACAGCAAACCCGTTGGCCCGTCAAGAATTACCCCCTAGTCTCTCGGAGCATGCTCGAAGATTCTTCGGGCGAAGGAAAAGCAAAGCATTACATAAGGTCTAATGGTCATAAAACTCAAGGCTAACCCTGGTGATTGACAACACCTGTTATTGGGTAAACACCCGAACGGTGTCGAATTCCCCATGAGAGCTGACTACTCTGTGACTTTAATACGAGATATCGTCTGTGGGCGCTCTACCTATATTTTTACCCCGGTAATTTGGTTCATTCACGCACAATGTGCACCATGTCCACCTCTAGGGAGAACTCCTACCATATTGTCACCGTGAGGGCATAATTATGGTAATTAATATCACAAAGACTTCCGTTACGCTACCATGTCCACATTTCTCTCCTGGGTACAGGGTGGCAAATGAAGATGAATTCCTCGCCAAAGGACATTAGTGTCGTAAATTTCGGGGATCGAACCCACTTGCATTTCAAGTCAAGTGCTCAAACCACTCGAATACGACACCAATATTGTCGGAAGAACTTAATGCGTGGGGTGTTTCAATGAACTTCCTCCTCTCCTGACGTTTTCTTTTTCTTTTCTTCTTTGACTTCTACCAAAAACATATTGTCGGTGGGAAATAGAAATGTGATACTCTAGTTCTAATGACCCAACTTGAATTTAAAACATACTGAAAAATACCTAACGCGATTCAGAAAATCGGGGAGTTTCCCTATTAAGTACCTGCATGTCGTATTATGCAATAAACATCATGATAATTCCTAGTTAGTAAGCGTCGTCATGACACTTCACGGCTCTGCGTGTTGTTACGAATCTTAAGTATTGTTTACTACATGTATATATAAAGTCAAACATGTCGAACCCTCTCGTTGTAATAGTGTCCGGGTACAGCATTAAAACCGGAAAAACAAGGGGAGGAAATGGATGAGATTGTCTGTATCAAATTGGTCAATCCCTCAGTTACTTGAATTCACATTCACCTGCTGACACATCTCAAGGACGTCAGCAACTAAACAAATGAACAAGACGGCATTTTCATTACTTTACCCATAATTAAGGCCTGCCAACTCTTCGCTTTTAAGATCTTTTACCTTTTTTCCTCTTTTAAATTGTATTTCGCAGACAAGACATTCTTCTGATTACCATGATTACCGTTTCCATGAAATGCATTCTCTCATGACGTGATGGGGTTTTGTCTTGTCTTTTCTTCTTGACTTTGACGGATAGCATATTGTCGGAGGGACATAACGTGTGGTGTGTTTTATAGAAACTTGTAGTATGATGGGGATGTGTAAAGCACGTTTTATCTCATTTTGTTCCTTCTGTCATTCTTTCTTTCAATCTCTCTCATATCTTTCGTTACCTCTGTTTCTATCTCTCCCTTCTTCTCGCCCTCTAGCACTCTCCTCCTCTCTTTCATAATCTGTGTCGCCGCTGTCCCTCCCCTATTATTGAACCCTCTCTCAGTCTGTATACCTCTCTCTGACTAGCGTTTGAGTTTGGACTGATGTATCATCCATCTTCCCTGCACGTTCAACCTGTAAAACCTGATTTTGATTTAATTTAACACATGGAATTTTGGTTTTTCACAAGGAAAAAAACCACAACGGAGACAAAACAATAAAGAAAGGGGAAAAAAAATGCCTGTTGCTTTGATGAACGACATTCACAATATTTTTTCTCTGAGAAATGTGATTTTAATCATAATCTCAAACGTATAGGCCTATTGCGCTTTCCATAATGATTCAGTTGACCTCATTCTTGAGAACGGCTTGATGTATTAAGCAAGTATATGCAGAAGGTTAGAAGGGACTCGTGGTGTTTTCTCGTGCCTTTATTCTCGCTATCGCCAATATATATAAAAATATACCCGTATGTTACGTTCAGGCTCCATTTCAAATGTACTCTGGGATAGTCACTTCCGGTTTGTTAGTGTATTGTTTGTTACGAGTTTACACGCGTAGCGTTTTTTTTTATCTTTTCCTTTTTACTGTTCTTCCGACTATCGCACTTCTTCTTTCTACTCCTCTTGCCTAACCACTAAGTCTTATTGCGCTTTTCCTACTTGAGTCCCCCCCACCCCCCTCTTTACATGCTACGTAAGAGCACTAAAGAGAAATATTCCCTCTTGATATTTCTTGATGTATTTTCTATAGAACAATCTGCGAATGGCCATGACGCTGTCTCCTATAATAAATTTGATGATTGTGTAGCAGACGCAATGAATTCGAAAGGTAGTGATTTAAATTAAGATTTTGAACTAATAATGATACTAACCAACATATCTTCTTTTTATTTCACAAAAAGGCAGTTTGATACGAAATTCCAGAAGCAAATTGTAATGATTTCTATCTATTACAACGCAGTAAGCACAAAAGTTCGGTGATTAAATGTACTTGGTAACACTGTTCAGATGAGAGAAAACAGTGCCGAGGTAGTGACTTCAATGTCAGATGTACAATTAAAGATAATCCGAGGTTTTGAGTAAAACCAAACCATTATTAATGTTAACAATTGGGAAAAAACTGATTCGATCGATTCCTAAATTCTCCCAACTATAGTATATTTAAATTAAATTTGTTCGCTTTTCTCTTATAAGAGGAATCACCCCCTTATTCCAAATATCAAATACACCATGCGCGATTGCCCAAAAAGACAATGTAGTTGTGTTTGAATAAGCCTTAAAGAGAAGGTTGAGTTCTGGGAAGAGGTGAAAAATAATTTGTAAGCGTTACTCATTCTTATTATGCAAGTGTGGAAGAACATCAGATAAGACATGTTCCCTGAAAAGCATGGCTCTTCAAATGCCTTCATATTCTAAATATGCATGTAACATCGTAAAAATCGGGGGCCGGCTTTTTACGCCACGTGTTCGTGTAGTCCCATATACATCTTTCTGTGTACAGTGTTTGTAACTTTACCAAGACTTGGCCAAATTTCTTATCATTTTGATGATTCCAGAACCTTGCAATACACACAAATCTTTTATGCTAGATGATTAACCTTTTCTGGTCGATTCCACACCGTTTCTTTCACAATGCAATCGCATGACCAGAACTCAACTTCATCTTTAAAGGAGAATACCGAAGAAAAAGGAAAAACGGTCGAATTATACACCCTTCTTAAAGTGACTCGGTAACATTGTTGAAGGTTGATGAAAAAACTGCGCAATGTTTGTATGAAATGTTACTTATTATTATATTCCTTGGCTGTACTTACCCTCTGACATGCACAATTTCCGAAACAATTCTCAAACCAAAAATATATTTGTGGTTTTCTTTGAAGGTGTCACTGTGCGACACCGCCTAACAGTAAGTTCTCCTAACCATTTAAAAAAAAAATCCAACCGTTTTTCCATGAAAATAAGATAAAATACAGGCTTTAAAAAATCAGACAACATTTTAATGTCTGAAATGGTATATAAAGCCAATTCATGGCTTTGTGACGATTTACATTTACCTAAAATGTAATTAAATTGTAATAATATAGTTGGGAGAATTTAGGAATTAATCAGATTAGTTTTTCTTTATTTTTTCCATTAATAATGGTCTGTTTTCACTCACACTTTCAGATTATCTTTAATTGTACATCTAGCAATGAAGTCACTACCTTAGCACCATTTTCTCTCATCTGAACAATGTTACCAAGTCCCTTTAAGCTTAGTGCATGAACAATACAACAGCGTTTAGCTTATCACTTGAGAAGGTTGGGTTGAGGAGAACGACTACTTTGAAAATCGTATTCTAAAACAATGTTTAATCGCAAGTTTCGCGAGAATATTGAAGCCCGATTTGATGACGTCATGGGGTGAAGTAAGTGCAAACCCGGAAGTGTCGATCTAGCTCACTGGAGTGATTGTCTCGCCGAAATTAGGTTGATGAGAGTGAAAGATGGAGAGAGAAGTTGAGAGGAATGGGATTAGAGCAAATACATTTTTACTTAACTTATTGAAAATATATGTCGTTTAGTAATATAATAAATAATTGACCTGGAAATATTATTCTTGAAAACATTGTTACTGGAAGGGTTTCTACTACAGAAATCTTGTTATATTGGACGAGAAGTTACGATGAAAACCACATATTGATAACGTGTGTAAAATAATTTCCAGAAATATCGGTATACTCAACAAATCATTGTAACTACTACAAAGCCATCACACGTTAAGGAAATATAAATTACGATAATGTCCTTGCTTTTAATCCACATCCGGCTTATTTGACCAATCAATTTTTAAAGTGGTCCCTTAAGACCAAGTTATCATGATCTCACGCGTATTTTAATGGTATTTTTGTTTAATTGGTAGGTTGTTTCCCGGTCACGTCATCAAATTCAATCATATCACATGGAAGCTTGCAGAGGATAGGATTTCCGTCCCAATAAATTAAAATGGACTCACATCGAATGTTCATTATAATGTCCAGATGTTAGTCAAATGACGGATATATATTATTTACTGTCTTTTTAAGGCAGAGTTTTACATGAAAGATAGTTTAAAATAAATATTGTTTTAACCAAGTAAAACGCTATTCAAACAATACGATAACATAAGTATAGATGAGTATTATTCACTTTTGTTTGAATTGCTTTGAGTCAACTTTTTAATTTCTATATCTAAATTCGAACGTCAATACTCATCAAAAGTAATTGTTGTTTGATTTAATTTGTTGGTCCAATATATGATAAAACATTAGGCCCTGAATCCTAAAATAAATATGAAAAAAAAAAGATGCAGGATGGCTGCAGCATAAATGAGCTGAGATGAAAAGATTCACTTTTTTATTTAAATCTGACAATAATCCACTCCCCTGAAAGGATGCAATATGCCATGGTCATGTTTTCGATAATCATCGTATTTGCTTATATATACCATGTGCATGTCTTTGAATCGTTATCTAAATTCGTATCCTATTGTAGATTATCGATAGTAAGTTTGCGTGTGCCTCAATTAATGGGAAACGTTAGTCAGGTGACGCCACAGTTTGAAATAGCACATTTTCAAATATTTTACTTTTGACAAGAATGTTTAATTCATAGATTTGGGTAGGCCAAGAGTCGTTTTCTGCGAAAAAGACGGGATTCAATAGGAATTCATCAATTTTCTAATATTTCACTTTTGACAAGAATGTTTAATTCATAGATTTGGGTAGGCCAAGAGTCGTTTTCTGCGAAAAGGACGCGATTCGATAGAAATTCATCACAGAGGCGGGAACCTTTTCCACCTACACTGCCCCATTTCTCTTTCAAGGTACTTGATATTTGACCCAAAATGGAGCTTGCCTTGCTCTCAGCATTTTCCTTCCCACAATGACTTCCATTCATAGTGATTATTGGAAATAGTGTCCTGTTTTTCTCGGTACTGCAAATATGATGTATTCCAGAATTCAATTCTTTTTAAACGGATTTCGGTCATTTTCCCGATGGCGGACTACTTGCAATCCTTTGTGCTGTGCCTATACTTGCTGTAACACTACCTGAAAGCAACCGTACACCTAGGAAAATGAAGTACATGGTGAGCCAATAAAAGTGGCTTCCTCGGTACTATGAGAGATTGAAGAGAAGGTGGACTTCTGGTAAAGATAGACAATAATTTGTGAGCTTTTTCACTCTATTAATGTCAGTTTGGAAGACTGCTATAAAATAAATTATCCTTTAAAGAATTTCTTTTCAAATGCATCATCATGTTTGAAACATGACAAGAAATAGCTGAAACGCTTGAACCAAACTTTCAACGGCACGTGTGTTTGTTTGTGTGCTCCCATGTGCCTCTTTTTGTGTGCGGTGAATGTGCTTTTCAATGAGCAAGATTAGGCCTAAGTCATTTTTTCGTTCTTGTAATTTCGATGCATTCACAACCTTAAAGTAAACACCGCTTCCGTTGCTCTTAAATAATCAAATTTCTAGCCAGTTCATTCACCATGGCCACTGTAATTTCGTATTACCGGTACCCAACCTATTCTTGAATGCTGAAACGTAATGTAATGTAATGAATATAAGATATAATACTGATATTCAATAGCGCCTCCGGAAGATGGCGGAGAAGGCGTACGCCCCCTTAAAGATCTATTACAAATCAATGAAAGAGTGAGTATGTCTTAGTCTCACGGATCTACCTTGGGCAGTTCGCGCCCCCTCGCCCGGTGTTCCCTTTCTCCCTGTGCATTAATTTATGGACTTTCTGAAATATCAACGTGTGGATAGTATACATAAAATCATTGTTCTCAAGGAGATAGAGAATGGATATTGCTAGACATCCCAACCTTACTTCAGAGGTTACATACAGAAAATGCTATATATCAGCGGTAAGTGGCATACATTTGGTATTTTTATAATTCAACACCATGCATTGGAAAATGAAAAAAGAATACAAAGCCAACAAAAGAGAAAGAAAAAGAAAGCAAGCAAGAGAACAAAGAGAAAGTGTCTTAAAGTGTTATCGAACGTTGATAAATAAACAACTACGGAAATTCCGCCAACGATCTCAAATATTTTCAATGAACCGACCCCGATTCTTTTGACATTACTTATATCTATTTTCATCTTCCAAAGCACGATAATCCAATCAGGTATCTTGCTGTGTTATATAGGGCACTTTGTCATTGCTTCAGTAGACTTACGACTCCTTCGGTCTACGCCTAAACACCCTCTCTAAAACAAAGCATTCAATTTCACTCAGAGATTGTTCGTTAAAAATATCTCCACTTGTTGTCCTTGAGCATATAAACTCCCAATTCAATTCAATCTTTCATTATAAACCTGTTTGTTCGCTCGATATTTGGAAGATTAAAATATCTCTTTCCGAGAAGTGGTCTTCTATCACCAAAAGATAAAAATAGTGGTGATGATACAAATAGTGGTGATGAAATCTTGAAATTTAGCGTTCCAACCAAGGACACTAGTTATCACTTAACAACCGCAGTGTGAAGGAATTGAATACTCAGTCATACTGACTAAAAGCTTTTTCAATATCATATATCATCCAAGATCGGATTTGTTTTCTTCCTAAAAGGGCATACAACTGATTTAAGCTTTAAACTGGACTATGAAAATTGATGATTTCTTTTCTTCAATTTGGCCATTGTGACTTAAAAACAGGATATTGTAAGCGTCAGGACAAAAGGTTTGTTAGATAGCTTTGCTAATATACGTATTAATCTGCTTATAAGCCATTTGAAGAAAAGAAAATCAGATTTCAAATACATATTAAATGTGCATTTTTAGTTGTAGCTTCTTCTTTTTTTTCTTCTTTGCGCTTTTAGTTTTGGATGGAAATATAATATTTACAATACAATATTTGTGTGCGTGCCAATGTGCGTGTGTTTGTTTCACTAAACAAAATATAACTTTTTCACACAGTAGGTTACTGTTAAATACAAAATCACTGAATACCCTATAAATGGACATTGTTGGTTACAGTCATCTGTGAATTCAATGTTAATATGATGACACAAATTCATCCTGAGAACGAAATAAACTCCTTAAATCTGGCTGGTTGATTTAATACTGATGATGGCGTTTCCTATCAGAGGTCTTTTTTCGTCACGCGTTGCTAAATTGAAACACACTGTAGCAACACCCAATTCACTGATGAAAGTGGAAATGTGATGTTCATACCCGCGGGCCATTCCTCTGTAATATATGAAATGAGTATAAACCCGCTGCTCCGTTTCTCGCTCCCTGCAGACGACGACAGTATCGCCAAGACGATCGATTCAACGGAATTGCAACCGCGGGCAATGACACAATCGCGATTATCTCCCACCAGGGTACGATGGGATACATTAGCGGGTTTTAACGAACAGAAAATTGGGACCATGAAGCCGTAACTGGGACACTAATCAGCTTGTTACATTAATTTTATCGCGAGGTACATCGCCATGGTTACCCGGGATATCAAGTTAATCATTGATACTGAGAAAGTGTTTGAACAAGTCGTATAGGCTACGTTAGAATGGTACTCATGGATCAAATCTGAGATTTTGTTTTAATGATTAAATTGTCGAATTTGATTCATTATGTTCGATATTAATTTCATTTTAGAGCCGACAGAAATCGTATTTTATTGTAACCTTACGATATTGGAGGATTTATTATAAAGAAGTTTTATAAATTTAATTTCCAAATCTAGTCTCATGTACTACCTTCTTCGTAATCAATAAATGAATTTTTGTTATGCATGTATTTGTTTTAATGAGTAATAAAGCTTTTTTTTTTCTTTAGAAGTGTTGGTACTTTTTGATGCAATTTCTTCACGAATACGAAAAATTGAGTAAGTAATTCTCAGCAATTCAGTCATTTGAATCCCTAATTGAATGAGTTTGATTTTGTTGTAAATTCAAATAAACCATTCAATAAATATAATATAATAGCCTAAAGGGTGAATTATTTTATTTATTCATTTATTTATTTCTGATATTTATACAGGGTGGCACATCACCAATTTGGTGGTCTTCCATGAAGCCCTGTTTGGTAATAATAAAACAAATAACAGCATCAAAAACAAAATAGATAAATACACAAGCATATAAACAGGTAAAATACAAATTAATTGGTATCCCCATGAAATAACTGATCATTCAAGAATCATCCTTGATCATTTACAAGAAATAGGTGAATGGAATTTTCAAATTAAATACATTTTTAAAAAACGTTCATATAATAATCTGATATAGCTTAACGCACGGGATACCAAAATTGTTATATACATATTTACATTCAATTGCTCTTTAACTAATACACTTAGGTTGTTTACAAGATACATGTATGAATACATGATATAACGATAACCGTTATGATAAGTCGCCCTTATGTGATTATGTGAATGGAAGGGAAATGTTTCTGTCCGATGAAAAGTGAAGATGTGACTGGCAAAGAGTTTTCTAGTCCTTGGTAATAAAATGAGCCAGATTGCCGTGTATGTTACTTGTGAAAGTGTTAGTTACTAGCAAAGATTAAGTTTAAAATACGTGGCAATCCTATTTGTATAGAAATCTTTCATTGATCCTCAAAACCTTATTAGTGTAAAGGAGATTCGCAAGGTAGTGGGTGTTGCAGATTATTATCATAGCTTTCTTCTAAAGCAATAACATCTTGTCTGTAAAGGTCTTGCTTGCATATTTACTCCGTGCTAATATACTATAGTTGAGGTAGGAATACATTATTACATATTATAATGATGTTAATGTTAAAGGAAAACAGCGTTTCAGTTTGTTAATCAACCCTATATATCTGGAGGCAATATTACAAACATTATTAATATGTGGCTTCCAAGATAAATCTTCGTTCATAAATATTCCTAGAAATAAACTACTCTGTACCCTTTTTATGGTGGTTGCAGCAAAGATGACTTGTCCAGTATTACTAAAAAGCGTGATAATTGTCTTTTCAACATTTAAGGAAAGTGTGTTAAATGATTTTGATCTACTAAGCGACATTATGAAGTTTAGCATTTAGCACATCAAGTAGATATTGAGGATTACGATGGGAATAAAAGATATAAAAGTTATCAGCAAAAAGGATAATTGATTAGAGGAATTACGGAGTTGTTAATGAAGAGAATGGAAAGTAAGGGGCCCAGGATGGACCCTTGCGGGAAACCTCTCGGAAAGGAAAAAGAAGATGAGAATGTTTTAACGCTCAAAACAAGAACATTATCTTGATTTTCGAGGAAGCTCATGATCCCATTAATACAACATGTCATTGTAATGAGTCCAGATATCCGACTGTTGCTCATTTGATTCTATATTTACCGTGCTTCCTTTATAAGTAATAAGAGAAGATTTAGCTTGAGATGCGATTTTTACCGTATTACATGACTGTGATACCGCTTGATTCGACGTATGTAAAACGTAATCTTACGGCTCAGTAACGACGAACAAAACCAAACGAAATATGCACTGTTATTTCGCGGCTGCAAATTTTATCAGCCAAAACAACATGCTTGATGAAGTGGACAAACAAATTGGCCCGAATTCACAAAGGAAGGTTTGAGCTCAGACCAAGGTTTGAGCTCAAACCTCCTTTTGTTTCGCCAAACCTCCTTTTGTTCTTTACAAACCAGGTTCGTAAAAAACGCGTAAAACGCGTCATATGACGTACGAAAACCAAGGTTTGAGCTCAAACCTCCTTTGTGAATTCGGGCTATTATGTCTCCATTATGTGTACAACTAACAGTTTCTGAATTTGCCGGGTGTATTCTTTGTAAAAGGGGCTAAATTCCAGAACGGTTCGATTTTTTTTTATTTTTTTTTTAATTTTGCTGGTTTCAAAATCCCATCTCGTGCACGATATTCAGAATTCAGAATCACCTATAACGACAATTACTCTATAAATTAAATTCAATAACTTAAACCCAAGATTAGCTTTAAACGGTACACCGTACATGCACCACACCACACCACACCACTCTATACCACATCAACATCTCATGAAGACAAGACTTGATATTCCGCTCAATCAAAACGCAATCTAAGCTAAAATCGGGAGGTAAATATCAAATTTATGGACGGGACACGTGCATGACCCCTAAAATATATCATGTCATCATCTACGATAAACAACAAAATACAAGTGAAGAAAACGGGGCTTTCCACATCTAAAAGGCGTATCCACTCGCCTCTATGAATCATCGGTTATGATTATGAGCCAAACACGTATTGGAAATTTATGATACTTAACCGCCTGCTTTTAGCCATAATTTACCTCGCGTTGATAAGCCAATGTGTATAGGGGTGAGCAAGGCCATAATGGCTTTATAAATCACTAGCAAGTTCACCATTTTTGTGTTGGCCGATGCTGAACATGTTAGGAAAAGTATGCCATAACACAGCACCGAGGTGACTGATTATATCGTATATGCATTGACATTGATTTTCAGTTGTATTTTATTTAAATCTATCAAAAAGGTTAATTCTTATTCATTTTTATAGCGGTATTTGTAATCATTTAATCAATGTAATGAAGCCATAAAATTCAAATTTTCAAGACGGCTAGAAAAAGTATGTAGAAGTTAAAACACAACCGAGGGATATATTATTTCTACTAAAATATTTTACAGAGAAACGTCATTTTCAAAATTCATTCAAAATCACTCGAATTGAGAGCACTAGATTTGAACAGACAGGTTTATGTAACATATCGTTTGTGTGACTGCCATGCTCTTTGGCATGTTGTTACCACATATTTGAAATTCATTACTCCTTAATAAAATGCACGACCTGAAGGAAAAAAATGGAATTCTGTTTCTGCCAATGTATAATTGAAATCATACTCTGGTCGCCAGAATTTAACAGTTTCAATTCGATTGTGTGCATTGCATGACAACACAATTTCATAGGATTACAAAAATGTGCACTCTTTTAGCTTCTCTAACACTAAAATGCCTATATCTTCAGATTAAAAATAATAATGGCATTGGCGTTTGAAAGAAAGGAAAGAAAACACTAAATAAAATATCAAAATGTATAACTCTAAAATATGTTGCAAACTGAATAATTGATTGAATTATTTTGGATATATGTCGGAAATACAACGCCTTGAAATATAATATAACTATTAAAGTAAACGACCACAATGAAATGAATTATTGTTTCTAAGAACGTTAAACTTGAAATAAATGTCAAACGTGTGTTTTTTTAAAGGGTAATGATAAAAGGAAGCTCGATTATAATCAACGAGTTGATAAAGATGAAAGCATTCTATTCTTTAAAAAAGAATGAAATATAGAATGAAATAAGTTCAAAGATGAGAGACACGTTTCAAATTAAAAAAATACATTTGTTTTATATTACAATTTGATTGAAGAGTATTGCTTTGTAAGTCTGCTACCAAACAATGCAAAGGTTATCGCAATCGGCGAGTGATATCGGTCCGGACTGACACCGGTGTCGTCTGATGATAATTGGATGTGTCTTGTTGACGTCATCATTCTGGTTACCATGACAGAGAACACCGCGGGAACATTCACTGAGGCGGACCTAGATTAAAGGTAACATAACGTTTCAAGCTCGTTCGGTTTGAACCGTGGGTATATATCGACTGTATAATAATCATGCGCCCAAAATATTCTCCTCACATAGCCAGCAGACATAATGATGGCAACGACCTCTTCGTTCTACCTCTTTCTTCATTTTATCTTTCTTTCTCGTCAATGTTCTCTTCTGATTTAATTAGGAGATGTGAGATAGTGTAGTGGCCAACTCCCTTTTCGAATCTGACGGACCCCGAAACTAAGTCGCGTCTTTCTTATGATATAGCGTTAAAGTCTTATATCTAACCGATAAATGTCTCTAAAGGACAAAGTACGCACATATTATACTCATCATCATTAGCTATGTACATTTTTGTTTGCTTGTTCTTAATTACATCTACCTCAAGTTATAACACTTCACTTTATATCATTATTCTACATTCAGCTCTTCATTTTCTTCCAAAGATGTGAACCTTCCCTCTCAAATGAAAATCTTGTATGGATGTGAATGGGGAGTGAAGAAGCTAGTTATACGATTTTTCGTTCAATCAAATATTTGGTATGGTTATGCTTTTTCCTAATAATCTTAAATTGTCTAGTCTTTACTTTGATCTTCAATTTATTTGAATATGTCTTTTTTTGTTAAAGTTTTTATATCAACAAACATGTAAATTCAATTTCAATAGGCAGCTCTCAATTACTGTTGTGTGACAATACCAATACCATGCATACATGTATACGCGATTTGATTACTACCGATTGCGTGAAGGAAAGAGAAATGACATCAGTAAAACGGATCCTTCCTTTAAACCATGGCTAAGAGATTACATTTGCAGCGGGCCACCAATTAATTTGCCAAACCTCGAGCTCGAGTGCTGGTATATAGTCGACAAACCACTGCCACCGCATATACAAATAAAGAAGGCTTCAACAGATACATAATGGGCATGGCAGATTGTGAAATAAATATCCAAACGGTTGGATTAGAGGGCGTTGGTCTTTTAAAGATATTTAAAGGGCGGTAACAGACTCGGTTCATCCACCGCACCCTTTACACTGTCACCCCACCCACTCTTTTTCACACGCACACAGGCGCCCACCCTTTGTATGAAGAATAAAGCGGAATGATTTAAGTGATTGTTATAGGGGATTGACTAATTTATCATGCTTGTATTAAATTTGCTCCGGAGAGCTACCGACGACTCCAAAATGTTTTAATTAGATTTAATCTTAATTAAGAAAATGATGGATCCACTTCTCGTCCCTGGATTGCCTAGCTATCACTATTGTTTGAACACGTTGGCATGCAGCCGTTAACGGTTAAAAGCCTTTTAAAGAGAATGTTGAGTTGTCTTTTAATCTTAATCTTTTAATCATATTCTGCTCATTTCCAATCTCTTTTCAAAAGTAACGCTCACCCTGTTTTATTTTTACTCATCTTATCAAGGGTTTTATGATATAAAATGACCCCCAAAATAGATTGGAATTTCGCTGGTCCTTGGGAGTGACTTGGGTCAGTTCATCCCAATCGACATAGCACCTGCCTTTACGCTAAGATGGCGGCCTCCAATATCATATATATTGAAATAACGGTAAGGTGCCTCGTTAAAAAGGGGTTATTAATCTTTAATGGGCTTTTCATGAAATGTTATTTCTGTTCGTCTTTAAGAAGCAATCAATTGATACTCAATATAAAGCAATGTAGGCAACTCTTCCGAATTATAGAACGGTATCGTGGCTTAGTGTATTAAGGAGTGGGGCATTAAAGCAAGCAAGCAAGCAGGCACTCCTATTTATTCATAAATGGCGATCGTAACCCCCCCCAAAAAAAAAACAACAACAACAACAACAACAACAACAACAACAACAACTACAACAACAAAACAACGGGAAGGGAATGAAAGACATTATTGAGACATAAACAGTACACTCCAATCAACAATCTACACACGTTGCTTTCATTTTAAGAATAAACAAAGGCAAATCATTTATTTTCATTTTCATTTTCATACGTACCAAGGTAAGAGAAAAATATGAAGAAGAGACTATTTAGCTATATCCGGGCCATATTCATGAATTTTGAAATTATTTTATGTTTAATCAACAAAGAAAACACTCAACTCTTTTTTTTGCACAGTGCTATGTCATGAAAATCATGAACAGTTGTAAGGTCGCGACCGACCCAAAGGAGTCTACTGAACTGTTTGATTGATCATTCTGTTTTTCCCGTTCCAATCCTCTACTCTTCCGAAAGCAGAACGGAAGAAAATGTTGCAAGATTCATCATGAAATCCGTCATGAAGATGAATGACTACTTTCATCTTGATCTTCAAACTGCGTTACTGCCGTAATTGCGCTTCTCGAGCCTCGGAATTTAATCGGTGAAAAAAAGCGCAAGTAACTCAAATTTAATTTACACTGATAATTTGTTAATGTGTAGATTATCACCTCCCCAAGATTAGAACGACATGTATGAAAAAATAACTATTTTTTTAAAGGACCATTAATATGGAATAGTATACCTCAGGAAATAAAACAAATGCAAAACTCTCAATCTTTTTAAAAATTAAATATAAACAATTTCTATTAATAGCATGGGCAAGTTTGACACTTTTAAACTCTGATCGTACATGATTGTATGTTTTAGTATGTTTTTTTTATTCTGTTCTTTTGTTCTTGTTTCTTTCTTTTTTCCTGTATGTGTCTTTCTGCCTATCCCAAATGCTCTCATAAATTGCCATTGTAATTTGTTATCACTTTCTTGTTTTTTATTATTCCATTCTGTATTTGTATTTTTTAAATGTTTTAATGAAGACTGTTGAATAAACTTTGAATTGAATGTGAAAGAAACCCGCCAGTCACCGACGCAATCCTGCGTCAGGCGAGAAACGCCTCGTGTACAACGGGCGCCATGCTGCAATGTTGCAACGGTGCAATGACGAAGGGACATGTTCACTATGATGGTGAAGAAGTGTATATCTTCTGTTTGTGTCTCTGTCTGTGGACTGACGCAACTTGGGATGGAAACAGCTCATCAATAATGTCTGACCGGCGTCAGGCTTCAGAACCAGTGTGTTTTAGATGTTTTGAAGAAACCCTCTGTTCTGATAAAAGGAGAAAGATTGACAGAAAGAGAGATGGAGAGAGAATGAGAGAGGGAGAGAGAGAGGAGGAGCGGGGAAGGGTTTAAACGTGTTGAAGATGACGACTGTGCTGCAGAAATAGAACTGCCCATGACCCATGGTCAACATGCAAATGTGCCAGTGTCGCCTTGTCTAGACGAGAATTGCATTCATGCATTCACTCACGGACAATAACTATAACTCTTTGGACTCGTTACAACTGTTCATTTTTTTTCTATGACAATAGCAACGGGATAAACACAATGAAATAACTTTACAACTAACATTAAATCGGGATCAAGGTCTCAACAATTTCCCAATCAAGGCTTTGATAACTTCTAACCATTCTCCAATGGAGAAATAGGCCTTAGCAACTTACCTATGAATATCTAAACAGGAACTCATCTTCTGTACTTTCCTCCTATCATTCAATCAATTATTAGGATCAACGCTATAGTAAAAAACTTTCTTGTTGTTACGTACCAACAGATCAAAACCAATGTTTTGTTCAGAGCTCGTTGAATGATGGATCATAATAGGTGGTTATTGCTGTTTCTATTTTTCATAACTTTGCTGAAATAAAACTCTAATGCTGTTTGTTTTGGTCTATCTTCCTATCTTCCCTTGACAAAAGGCACGTAAACAGATAATGCCGAAGGTCTGAATGTTCATAATTCATATTATTTTAATGGAAAAATTGCTCGAGGGTTTTCCTCTCATATCTTATTATCCTTGAAACATTGCAGACATTTGCGTCATAAACCCCAACATCTTAATGGAAGAGAATGAAATTTCTTGTATTGATTTGTGTTATTTATATTTAGTGCTTTGATATTGTTCTCATATAACACCGAAATAGATATACATGTTTGTCTCGAAATGGATTGTATTTCCATTTAACGTGTAGCCCTATTTAGGCTTGTGGAAAGCTTGTGGAAAATATATAGATGGATTGATCGTAATGTAGTATAAAGCTACAGAAACTCGTATAATTCTGATATCATTGTTTCTCTGGCAAATATATATTATTTAAAAATGAATGATAAGTACATAGGTATATAAATTGCATTTACCTAAGAAATATTTTTCTTTGACTAAATACAGTGCGTCCCAGAAAAAACGAAACCGAGAAGTATCGATGTTCTATCATAACTTAATCACAACTATAATTAATGAATGATACATATTTGGAAAGCTTAGAGTCTTCTCTTTCATGTGATGCTACTCAGATGATGCATATTTCACGAATGAGTGATTACAAGCAATTTGAAGGAAGGAAACCAAAAAGACATTTGGCGGGCGGTATCTGAATTTCGAAGAAAAATTCACATTTCTAGAAAGTTGAGTTTCTGCCCTTTCATATGACACCTCAATCAGGAAGAATGAGCAAGGAATGACAAAGTTCTGTTTGTTTAAAGTAGTGCTTGCATTTCCATAATTTTATTAAACGAATTCGTTTTCACTGGCAGCCTGCCGTATCAATAAACAAAATTTTAAAAAGACTTAACTCCGTTTCGTTGACAATCAGCCGTAGACGAGAGTCTTCATGCATGGCTGATTGTCAACGAAACGGAGTTAAGTCTTTTGTCAAATCTGCTTTTTGCTACGGCAGGCAACCAGTGAAAACGAATTCGTTTGTTAAAATTATTGAATTGTAAGGGCTACTTTAAACAAATAGAACTTTGTTATTTTTCGCTCATTTTTCCTGATTGAGGTGTCATATGAAAGGGCAGAAACTCATCTTTCTGGAAATGTGATTTTTTTCTTCGAAATTCAGATACCGCCCGCCAAATGTCTTTTTGGTTTCCTTGCTTCAAATTGCTTTTAATCACTCATGCGTGAAATATGCATCATCTGAGTGGCATCAACTGAAAGAGGAGACTCTAAGCTTTCCAAATATGTATCATTCATTAATTATGATTGTGATTAAGTTATGATAAAACATCGATACTTCTCGGTTTCGTTTTTTCTATGACGCACTGTATAGTCTATTGTAAAAATATTAGAAATTATAGGCCGAAAATTAGAACAGGTAAATCACTTTAATGCATTCTTAAACTCGAGGGAGATATATTCCTTATATCAGCCCCTCCAAAAATCATCAGTCTTTAATAATAAGAATTGAAAATCGGACAATGATTATTTGGTCTTATGCTTGTTGACGCTCATTTATTACGATATCTATAAATCCATCTTTTTAGAATATATTTCGTTTAAATATGTTGACTGTTTAAATAGAAAACAAAATTCGAAACTCAAACCGGAGTCCTAAGAATAGACTCAGATGGTATTCTTGGCGTAGACCTCCTATCCTCCTTATCAGTTTGAAAACATACATCTCCATTATTTTATAGAACTTACTTCTGATTGATTGCCAAGCTGCGGTGACCTCGCATGACGTCACAGTTGACCCCGACGAATATAACTACGGCGCTGTCTATTTCGAGCGCCAGCTCCTTAATGCATACCTTGTTTATGATTGATTTGTACGATGTCTGCTTTGATTTTATATACTATATAAAGGCCTGGGTTATTCGTATTTCGACCCGTCTCTTGCCCAGGGAATAGTCTTTATGAGGAAAAGGTTTGCGGTTATGTTTTAGAATTTATATTTACCGAAAAAACATAAACTCTTCATTCCTTTGTGAAAACAAGTTCAACGTTTAGTCCGATGATTTTTTTTTCTTCTCATGATTTCCATGATTACATTGGCGAAAAATGTATTATTTTCAATTGGACCACTTTCCTCTAAACTTGTCTATAGGAGTTGTTACATAGTATTCTTTAAACAAAAATCGTGTGTTTCTTTTAAGCGAAAGGAGACTGAACCGAAACAGTTTTGTTGACGAAGCATTCATAACCTTTTCAGAAATCCATGTTTAGTGATGTGCAGCTATGAACACATTCTAAATCCGGATGGCAGTGAGGAAGTGGCTTCCGCAACCACACCTCAAATTTGATGAGAACGATTTGCGTTACTGAATTTTTATGTTCGCCACCAAGCACAGTGGTCGTTTGAAGACCTGTCTGGGTAAATGTCACGGTCGAATCCTTCAATTTTGTATTTGTATATTCCATTCCGTATCTACCGCATCGAAGCCAAATGCAATGTGATCTCATATAAACAATCACAGATTCTCAGACTGTCATGGTGTGTCAAATTCACAGTGAAATGATCGTATAATTAGAAACTCACTCTCAAGTCTACCTTAATTGAGATGTAAATATGTCTCCAGTTACACTTTGAAAATTGCCTATTATAATCGATTTGCATCCATCAGTCTAATTTGTTCTTACAATACATGTTAAAATCTATCTTCGTATAGTACCTTTTACTTTCTGTAATGGATTAGACCCCCTCCTTCTGACGTGGTTTCACCCCCCCCCCCCCCCTCCCCCCGTCGGGGAAAATATATCATAAATGTATTTTGAATCTAAAACAGTTCCTAGTCGATTCTTTGCTTCCAATATTCCAGTGATAGATGTTCTTAGCCAAACAAGACAAACTGAATTCACGACTATTTAAGAATGCTGATGAGTGTAGTGTTAATTATCTAGTTTTGATGCTGCTTGTAAGTGTCGGCTTGCATGGTGATGTAGATATACAGTAGGTTGGCGGTTGCACCATTGTGTGTGAGAGAGAGAGAGAGGTTTGAGGAGTCCTGAAAAGGACTCTGACTCGGTAATCTTTCTTGGAGGAGTGTTGTCATGAAAAGGACTGTTTGTTATCTTTCTTGGCATATAGTTCTTTATGTATATATAGGCATGCATAAAAATGAGATGTTTAGACATATGCATCTGTCCCCTCAATCTTCCTCCTCCTAATTTCCCTTTCTCCCTATTACTTCTTACTATTTTCGCCATCTCTTTCTCCATGTATCGCCCTGTCCCCTCTATCTCTCTCTTCCTCTCTCTCCCGCTCTCTCTCTCCCTCTCCCCCCCCCCCCCCCTCTCTCTCTCTCTCTCTCTTGGTAGAAAGTATGTACATCATCGTATTACTGTAAATGGAAGTAATGTTTGTAAATACAGATAAACACCCTGTCAGCTTCTAAGAGATAACCCGTAAAATATAGCTTGTTTTCTTACATCATTTTAACTACCCCTGACGATGATGGCGCCATATTTCATAAGGTCACGTATTTTTTCCTTCAGTATTTACACGCTAGCAGGGCAGAAGTAGACATTATTTGTCGGGTTTGAAATGGACATGACGGTGGGGGATAAAACAAAATATAATAACATAAAAGAGAATCGTGCATACCTGATCGTGCTCTATGTATATAGCTGAAATGATGGTATCAAACATTTTAGTTGATTTATTGAACGAGATCTCGATGGTAGAAATAATTAATGTTTGTGGGCGGTCTGACGCATGAAGTGTATTCTAAGGGCAAATGTATATTATCCTGATTATGTACTCCAATGCTTGATAGGTGTTGGGAATCCAGTGGCGGATCTAGGGGGGGGGTTGGGGGGGTTGCAACCCCCCCCAAAAAAAATCCGGGGACCATTTTTTTAAATCTTATCGCAAGAAAACGCCATTTTCACACACAGATTTTCAAAAATTTTCCCTACTGTGGGAGGGGGGACACCCCCCTCCCACACCCTCCCCCCTCGCTCGCTCCGCTCGCTTGGACTCGGTCGCTACGCTCCCTCGCATACCACCCCAACCCCCCCCTTTATAAAAAGCTGGATCCGCCCCTGGAATCCCCCTCTCTTAATTGTTATGTTGGTTTATTTATGTTTTCGTTTTAATTTAATTGTTGTAGAAATTAATGTTTGTGGGCGGTCTGACGCATGAAGTGTATTCTAAGGGCAAATGTATATTATCCTGATTATGTACTCCAATGCTTGATAGGTGTTGGGAACCCCCCTCTCTTAATTGTTATGTTGGTTTATTTATGTTTTCGTTTTAATTTAATTGTTGCTTTAACAAAAAAACATTTTGCGGCTTCTCAGTCCGACTTTTCAAAATGAAGCTATTTCATTTTAGAAATAGAAAGGAACATTCCTGTCACTTCAAGCTTCAGTTAGATGCTCTCCTCCCCTTTTCTCTATTTCGCTCTCTCCATCTCTCCCGTTCCCTTTCTTTCACTCATCTCACCTCACCCATGTCTCTTTATTTTCCACACCCACCCCCCCCCCCTCCTTTCCTTATATCGCCCCTCTCGCTCTATCTTTCTGTCTATCAGTATAAGCTTTGATATTGTATCTACAGTGCTATAATAACTAATGTGTTTTCCCCAGGAAGTAAAAATAACTTATACAGAGAATACATACGAACTAATTAGGCCTGTGAGAATAACAGTTTCGTTATTAATAGTCTGATGAGGGGTACAATTAGAAACATCATAATCGTAATTAGCAAATGCGGATGCAATGGACGTATTTAGAGCTGTCAAATTCGTTTGAGTGTACTTTTTTCATTTCCTCTGGGGTCTACTAAGAAAGGGATTACTTTTCTTTTAAACATGGTAAAGATGAAAATGAATCACTTTGGAAGAATATCATAGTAGACAAGTCAATTGAAAAGGATTCCTCTTATATTAACAAAATTGGACGCAACCTATGTAGTCCCACATAATAGTTCCGTAGATTTCTTGTCATTTTGATGATTAAAAACCTCAAACTACACAAAGATTTCTATTCACTGTATATCAGTTCACCTTTCTCCTTTGTTTCTGTAAGACCAGGACCCAACTTCATATACAAATAGTAATATAAATATAAGATAAATACGACGAATCTTATAATAAGATAACATCAGGGACCCGTTTCACAAAGCCTTTTTTCAATGACAAATGACAAAAATCAGTGACAAATCTGCTGATAATCAATCAGAAGCAAGGATTTCAGTAGCTTATAACATTTGTCACTGATGACAAGTTTTGTGAAACACTCCCAGGTCTCAGCATTAACGTAGATAATTTACAGACTTCAGCAACATTTCTTGTTACTTTCCTAATGCGCCTTTGGAATATTCTAGCCTTAATGGTAATTATTCAAACAGGTAAGTGATACAAAGAATAAACCACGGTGAAAAGTTTAAAATCTCTTTCACCATAAGAAATCCGGGAAAAAAAAAGAGTTTTCAAAATCATTATATTGCAATATCTGTTGGAAAACAAGGAAGATACCGTTGGGGTGAAAACTGCAGTATATCTTTGTGAAGATCAATTCATATAGATATGATTTTCGCATTGAATATGAGCAGTTGAAAATAGGTTAAGCGTGCAAAAAGGGACGGTCGAACACAGATTCATTCCAAAAGGGGCTAAATAAAAAAAATAAATTTTTTTTTTTTTTGTTGTTGATTTGTTTAAGAACTATAATAATAATATTGTAGGGCAATATCCTTACTATATATTTCCTTTAATAAGGGTCAACTTCCAAGAGAAAATCGGTAAACTAAAAGTTCTTCATTTACTAAAAAAATAATTAAAGTGGATTTAGCACCTTTAGGAATGAAACTGTTTATTTCTAGATATAACTTCTACAAATCTAATTTGCTTTGTTTATCTATAACTATAGGTTTATTTATGTACACAGGCTCAAAGTCTTCCTCGGTTTCCGTGGAGGTTATTTCCTTAAGTACCATGGATATCGCCCACGAAAGCTACTTATAGTCAAGATACGTAAAAATAGATTTAGATTGTGATTAATCGAGTATAATTGAAGATCATAAACAATTCTGACTCGTTTTATGTGTATCACACACCAGGAGCGGTTCTATTATTTTCTTTTTGGGGTGGATTTTGGGGTTTTAGGTTTTTTTAGGGGTTTTCCCCAAGCTCCCTTCTAGAACCTTTAATTTCAAACGGTCACGTCTCTGATCACTGATAGGGTATCATGGTATAGCGTGAGTCAGGACTGGAGGGGGCTGGTCTTATAGTTTGTGGGCGAACTGCGATTTTCTGAGATTGTATGACTCCTTCTGTTCGTGTTTTTATTTTGAATTCTACCCCCCCCCTCTCTCTCTCTCTCTCTCTTTCTCTCTCTATTTCTATCACCTATTCTTTCTCCCACTCTTTTTTCCCCTTTGCTTTCTATTTTTACCTAGTAGTAATTGTGTTTCCTTTATTTGTAAGTATTTACGCTACTTTATTACTATAAAAAAATTCATTAAATTCAAAATATGTTTACAGATTGATCCGTGGGAGATTAGAGAAGAACAATGAAGACATGTATCGGAGTCAACTGACTTATGATGTGTCATAAAGCAAGTAAAAGCTTAAACCTTTTCACGGGGAAAATCACAAATTTTCCTTGGAGAAAAAAGACCTGTTTTTAGTTCAAGTTGCTGAAGGGGTTATTTCCGCCGATATCTCAGAAAACTCTTATCGCCTGAATTCACTGATAATGAATTAGGTACTTGAAAGTGTGACGGCACACTCTTTTCTCAGAGCCTGTCCCGAAATACCACTAGGCCGTGCGTCTCACATAAACGTAACAATCAAACAAATTTTGCCGATGACGTCATGATAATCAAATACCATGAACACATCCTCTTACATTTATGTCTGATTGAAACTCCTAGTATAAGAACATTAAAGTTGATTGTACAAATTGATTTTGTTTTTGTGGAATGATCGTCTAAATATCTGGTGAATTAACTCTCATTCACGATCAGATTTGGATCTATTGTCTGTTGTTTTGTTTCATTTTCTGTGGGGGGGGGGGGGGGTCAGTAATACTAATAATAATAACATCTAAGGCGCTTTACAACACGAAGGAAAATTACGTTTAATTTAAATATGTAATAAACGTCAACAAGAAACGTGAAATGAACATTGTGCTTAATTTAGACGAAAGAAAAACACTTACTTAACTTACAGTGTATTAACAGTAACATGATAATGGAAATTGAAATGCAATAAGTAACAATGAAACTGCAAGAATTATGTACTTTGGATAATTAATAAATTACAAGAAGATAGGACATGATGTGGTCATAATTTTGGTATGAAGATGGGGACTTACTTTGTGTTAAACTACTTACTCCTATAACCGTAATATCATCGTGGATTTCCCCCTTAATCTAGATGAATTTGCAGTTTATTTTTGTTCCACAATTTCATCAAAAACAATTTAGATTCATACTAATTATAATAACAGAACATAACGGTTACACAACTTAAAGGAAGTATAAAGGACGGTTAATAGCAAGATGTTGCGAGAGATGTGTAAATATGACAGACAACCAAAAATAAACAATGTAAAATGTTGTGCATTTTTACAAAAAGACGATATTGTAACAAGGTGTATGACGTATCATTTCCACGGGGGAAATAAATCACTAATATTCCTGGAGAATAAAAAAACATTTTTAGAGGAAAATTCTGGAAATGTAATACACAGGTACATGTATACCCGCCAATATGCCCTAAAAACGTATATCGCCTGCCATCACTGATAATGATTAAGGTACTTGGAAGTGTGGCGCACTCTCGCCTCAGAACCCTTCCCGAATACCATTATGACGTGTGTCTCTCATATAAACGTAACAATCAAACAAACATTGCAGATGACGTCATGATAATCAAACACTCTTAAACACATCTTGTCACATTAATGTTTGATTGTGATTCCCGGTATAAGAACTTGAGAGTTGATTGTACAAATTGAAACAAATGTAGAATGATAGTCTAAATATCTGGGGATTGGACTCAGTCACGAAACTTATGTGGTCTTTTGTTTTGTTTCATTTTCCTTTTTAAGTTTTTTTGGAGGGAAGTAGTGATTCACTTCCGTATCTTATAACTACTACCTCCTATAACCGTTATTTCAAGGTAAATTTCCCCTTCAATATTAATGAAGTTGCAGATTATGTGTCCCTCATTTACATTTAACAATTCAGATTCATATAGTATTAAAACACAACGGGTACATAACTTAAAGGAAGTATAAAGTACGGTTAATAGCAAGATATTGCAAGAGAAGTGTAGATATGACAGATAACAAAAGAAAAACACTGTCAAAGGACTGATGCAGTTTTAGTAAACGGCGATATTGTAACAAGTTTTATGACGCATCTATTGTACCATCCCATCTACTTAAAATTATAAACATTTCGATGTTTGATTTTTGTAGTCTTTGATACCTGAGGATCTAAAGATTAGATATTTATTAATGTATCATGTTTAAGGTACAAAAGGTATCATAATAACTTTTTATATTTTATTTAACTTGATATAGGCCTACCAAAAATGTGCCATAGCAGCATCAGTAATCAACCCATGCTTAAGGGTAACGCTAAAACTAATAACGCCTTGATTTTACCCAGAGTACACAATGACGTCAGTTTTTATGACGGACACATAACTAATTGGGAACCAAAGAATGATGAGTAAGTAACAAGCAAAAAATTGGTAATTGTTTTGACAATATCAACATATAAACGCCATAAAATCACAAATGAATTGAGAAAACACACGGCAGTTATTATTTTTTTTAAGGTAACTATTGAAAATTATATATAACTCTTGAACCTGGGCATCAAATAGGAGATTTCGTCTGATATGACTAACGTACATGAAAGTGTGACGTCACACTCTTTTCTCAGAGCCTGTCCTGTATACCATAAGCACGTGCGTCTCGAATAAACGTTCCAATAAAACAAACATTGACGATGACGTCATGACAATCAAACATTCTGAAGACATCCTGTCACATTAATGTTAAATTGGGATTCCCAGTATAAGAAAATGAAAGTTGATTGTACAAATTGATAAAAAAGATCCACCAAATATCTGGTGATTGGACTCTCAGGCACTCATCCACGAAATGTATGTGTATATTAGAAAGCAGTTAAATGTATTACGGTAGCAAAGTCTAATTTGTGAAGGTTAAAAAGTGTCTTGATAACATTTTGTTTTCACATTTTACTTGATATGCGAAAAAAATTGTCCCTTATCATGCAGCATCAGCATTTTACATCAACCCAACCTAACGCCCTTTCTTCTACCCCGAGTACAAAATGACGTCAGTCTACCGTGTGTCTCAAAAAAAACGTAACACTTTTGAAATGGTTGCCAAATTGAGCATATATAATTTTATGAAAAAATGTCTATATGTATGGAAAGCTAAAGGACCAACCTTTCATATGATATGAAAAAATTAAAAAAAAATCATGCTTCGATGGACAGTGTTCACTTAAGTTAGAGGTATGAAAATGGGCCTGCGCAGGATTTTTCCTTCCAATTTTGGACAGGTAAATTACTTGTAACTTACAAAATAAGGTCGATATGAGATATTCATGATCGATGGATCAAAAGGATATTTTGAATCAAAAGGATATTTTGAATACCTCGAATTCTGGTATTTTCAATGCATAATGAATGATGTACTTAGCTATTACATGTTTGGGTCATTCATAAAACCTGAATAAAATGTGATTGATGATCCACCAAACTTACGGAAGAAAACTGATAAAGAAAAGGCAAGGGGTAGGTGATGGGATGGGAAAAGGTTGTGGGGGGGAGGAGAGTGGGTTGCATAATGTCAATTATGATTTTGAATACGGTATTTCAATTTAACATTTTCCCATTCTTCCTTCATCCTGTTCACATCTACCAGATCAATGATACAATAAGATGGGAGTGGAAGTTGGTGTGTGTGTGTGTGTGTGTGTGTGGCAGGGGTGGTGTTTGGGGATTGATAAATGACAGAGAGAAAGGACTGGTATTCAAAACATCCTTTTAACTCTTAATCCATCGATCATGAATATCTCATATCAAACTTATTTTGTATGCTAAAAGTAACTTACCTGTCCAAAATTGGAAGGAAAAATCCTGCGCAGGCCCATTTTCATACCTCTAACTTAAGTGAACACTGTTCATCGAAGCATGATTTTTTTTTCAATTTTTTCATATCATATGAAAGGTTGGTCCTTTAGCTTTCCATACATATCAACATTTTTTCATAAAATTATATATGCTCAATTTGGCAACCATTTCAAAAGTGTTACGTTTTTTTTGAGACACACGGTATATTACCGACGGTTTAATATTTGGGAATCGAAGAATGATGACTAACGAGGAGAAAAGTGATTATTGTTTTGACCATTAATGAATGATGAAAAAACTATTGAGAAGGGAAGCAGTTATTTTTTTTAAAGGTTGATTATTGAAAAAATATGGATTACGCTTGAATCTGCAGGCGTCAAATAAGTTTCTCTTTATCTGAAACCCCGACAAGAAGAAGGAGAAGAAGAAGAAAAATAAGACAACACGATATACTATACCCCAGGCATACACAATGTGTGGTTCGATTGCGTCAACACATACGCTGATGGCAAGCATTTAAACAACTTAGTGGGTTCAACGCAACGTTTCAACTGTTTATTTTGCTTTTTTTGCTAATTGCTAATTTGTACGACGTCTTTTCTCGTATGAGGCATCAACGACGACGCAAGCCTCGTGCAACAGGCATAGGAAGTGATCGCTGGATCCGCCACTATATAATGTGGTAAATCTGTGGACTTGTAATCGAATAGATTCAATACACTTTTCAAATACATGTATGCTTGTTCCAGTTTAAATTCAATGTGGAATCGCCCAATAAAGTAGAAAAATACATAAATGAATAAAACGTTTATTGATGACGACGATGATAATGACAATGATTATAATAATTTTAATTGTAAACATATAGTAACAACAAGATATTCAGATATTCCACCTTTAATTGAGGAGACATGTCATATTTGAAGCAACGTGGTCATTGGCAAGCGAAAGAAGAAAAAAACGAAGAAGACTGTTAATTCAAAATGGTATTTTTACGGCTCTTTTCAAGTGTTCATTAGTCTATATAATTTCACCTTTTGAAATAGTTCAGATATCCCAAGTGTTCTGAGTTCATTATTTTGAAGTGCCGATACAAATACCTAAGCAGAAGAAACATCCCTTGTAAAAAGAACACGTGCATTAGGAACCGCAAGCATTTATTGTTATTAAAACAACATGATTGTTGACAATTATAAATTACGCTATTCATTTGTGTAATACCATATACACGGACATACTGAAAAACAGCCTTTGGGGCTGAAAGTTTGTATTTACCGTGTCTAGATAAAATCAACTACAACGCTTTAATCTGCATGCTAAAATTAAGTTTCTCTTTATCTGAAATGACAGAGAAGAAGAAAAAAGACATGATTATTATACCCCAGGCAAACGAAGCGTCATTCGATCGCGTCAACACGTACGCTGATGACAAGCATCTAAACAAACTAGTGGGTGCACCCGTTATTCAACGCAACGTTTCAAATGTTCATTTTGCTTTTTTTGCTCCTTGTACGACGTCTCACCTCGTATGAGCATTTTTTAATACTATGGTCAAGTGCTCATTCAAGACCCAAGAGAATTTATTGTGATGTAAAAAATTCATAAAATTTGTTTTCGGACATTTGAAGGTACACACGTATAAATGACGAATACAAAAATACATACAAAATATTTACAGTTTAACTTGACATTTAACAATCATCAATCTGAACTGGTCTATATAATTTCACCTCGTGAAATAGTTCAGATATCCCTCGTTTTCTGAGTTCATTATTTTGAAGTGCCGATATAAATACCTAAGCGGAAAAAACATCCCTCGTGAGAAGAACACGTGCATTAGAAAACACGTGCAACTAATTCCGAGAAAAATTGATGGCTTCTTTCTATTTTTCACCAGGCGCGGATCTACGGGGGGGGGGGTTAGGGGGTTTAAACCCCCCCCCCCCCTTGGGCGCCCCCCCCCCCCCAAAAAAAAGGGGAAAAAAAAAAAAAAAAAAAGAAAAAAGAACGCACGCTGAAGAGAAACCCTTTCAAGTGCAAATATTGTGAGAAGATATTCAACTCATCTGGTAACTTAACCAAACACATGATAACTCTGGATATAACTGTGTATTAAACTGTTACTTGATTTAAAAAGACGTTATCATGCACTGCTTTTTATGGTCTCCATTGTGTTAATAGATGCCAGGAAAACATCACTTACGGGGTTCAAATAAACACCCCCAAAAAAATCGGCTCGCCGCTTTGCGGCTCGTGGACGATGCTCCGCATCGTCATTATTTTGGTCAACCCCCCCCCCCCCTTAGCAAAAAGCTAGATCCGCCCCTGTTCACGTATAATAGTCCTATACATTGACACTATGAAAAACCGGAATTATGTCTCCTTATACCAGAGAGAAAAACACCACATTCCGCAAACGGAAGTTTCGACTGTTTTTTCCCTCGCGATGGCCCAGGGGACTTCAGTGAAGTTGCTAAGCAACCTTGACGATTTATAATATATTAATATACACAATGACGATTTATAAAATCAGTAGATATTACAATAGGCCCGTTTTCCCGTGTCAATTTAGTGCGTATCGGATCGCGATCAGGATCGCAACCATTCACACACAGAAAGAAATCTCGCCCGACGGAAAAACGTCCGAACTGCACATGCATGAATCTCGACGATGTATTCGCGCTTGGAATCCTGGGATTAAATAAATCGATTTTTGATTCTCATACCATTCACACAAACAGCGCCCGGCAAACTATCGCGATTATTTCTGACTTAAGCTATGGTCACAATTAAGAGCGGCGACCGACCGATTTGTAGCCTGCTCGGTTGACGCTGGAGCCGGTCGAGCAGGCTGCCGAGCTCCAGCGATGCCTGGGCGGTGCCCTGCGGCCGGCCGGACGATGATCGGCGGGGCACTAAATTACGCTCGGTGGCCGGACGGTCGCCGCCCGGGCACCGAGCGTATTTTGGGCGGCGAGTAAAAGGTGAACAGGCGCCGCCGAATTTTAACTCCGCGTTAAAACTTCAGCAGCGATGCCCTAAAAACAAGCGGGCCCCGGGCGGCCGCCGCTCGCTGCCTAGGCGAAATTGGCTAAAAACTCACCGCCCGGCCGCGAAATTTGACCATAGCTTAAAGTGACTCTCACACTCTGCCGTGTAGGCCTACCGTGTGCCACCGTGCGCGAAAATGTCTGCGGACGGTGGAGAACGGCGAGGGCACACGGTGGTTCGTTATCAAACCGGGCAACACGTTAATAGGGCGTTGGCGCTTATTTACACCCGGTGGGACCCGGCGAAAGTTTTGGGCATGTTCAAAACTTTGGCCGGGTGGCACCGGCCGCAAGTAAGCGGCAAGAGGACGGTGTTGAACGGTATGAGGACGGTATGAATACGTTATGAAAACGGTCACACTGTATGAACACGTTCACAACACGCTCATAACCCGTTACAGAACGGTGATGAACGGGCAAAAAAATCGGGGTATTTATGGCAGTCGTGTCATGACGTCAGCAGTCCGGGGACTCGCTCACAGGACGCTCCGAGCGGTGAGGGGACGCTAAGTGACTAGTAGGTGGCTGCTACAAACCCGGTGCACACGTTCGAGACCCGGTATGGGCCCGGTATGGAAACGGCCAAAAAAAAATTTTGCGGCCGGGGACAAGTTCGCTCAAAACCCAACGTTCTGGACTCTGTTGTTTTTTAATAGCCCGGCAGGTGTACGGTAGGCCTACACGGTAGAGTGTCAGAGCTCCATAAAGTGCGAATCGGATCGCGATGCGAATTAGTGAAATTATTCTGTCCACACACGCAAATAAAATAAAAAAAGACTTTTGGATCGCCATGCAAAAATCGCGATTTTTACAAAAGATTTAAACAGATGTACCGCTGTGTGAATGGCTCTTGAGTGAAGACAGTGAAGTCTTCTCCCATATTTTCTGTACTTAGTTGCTGATGAAGGAAGACATATTTTTGTTCATACAAGGTGGTGTAGAAATCATGTGGAATGGTTTTATCAATGGGGCATGTCAGATACAATATTCCCTCTAAAGAAAAGAGATATCCTAGAATTTGTTAGCATAAAGCAGGTGGGAGAAGACCTCGGAAGATCCGTCGCAGCGTTGGCAATTCGTGTTTGATTGATTTAAAGTTTTAAAAATTCACAACTCCCTGATTTTGTATTGGATCGGCTCCAATTTGTCTGCCTCTATCACGGTAACCAACTTCATATCAGGGTGAGCCCTCATTTTATATCATTATTATTCATATACAAAAAAGCGTGATTTCATGAAAGAGTTATCCACGTGGTAATGTTTACACTAATTCATCGTTGGATGTAGGATGCAGGGGTATGGGCAACAGTGTACCAAGAAAGGAATCGGTTTTTTGGCAACAATGCTAAATATGCCTATGGTTAACTTCGAAGAAAAAAAAAAGACATAATAATTTTTTAGATGCATCTTAAAATACATCCTGATGCATCTTAAAATATATCCTTAGAAGTATTAATAGAAAGCGTATACGTTCGCAGCCCGTCTTTAAAAGATTTGAAAGTATAATCAATGAAATCCCAAGACTTCCTTTCTTACCGCACTTGGCGTTAGGGCATGATTATAAACGTGGAGATTAGCAAACAGTATCTTAGGCTTAAATATGCCTTTAATCCACGTTTTCTGCTTGCACGTGGCCGACGGTGCTTTGGTCGTGTTAATCGTTGCGACGCCTTCGTCAACAAAGCCATAAACCCATCGAGAATATATAGTTCGATCGGTAAATAAAATGGATAATATTTTCATGTTGGTTAGTTATTCGTGTCGTCATATAACTGAAAAAACGTGAGTTTTAATCTTGATGATATTAAGCCCACTGTCCTACTTGTAGCTACTTGCTCCCTCTATATAAAAACTTCCCCAATCGGTGCCTGTTGGTCCACCATGATCCTCTTTTTCTTATGTTAGTTGAGAGCTGAGTTAATGAGATAGCCACCTGTCAGTGACCTCGCTGTGTGGTCTAATCCCTTCTGGCCCAGTAGTATTGACGGTCTTTAAGAGCAATTGAACTAAGCAATTGAACCACCCATTGCTGACGTCGACACGCAACAAGTACAAGGTGTACAAGAAAGGCCTTTGGACATTCTCTCCAAATAGAAATGCAGTAATATCTCCCAGACTGTATAGGCCATGTATTGAGAAAGCCTATATGCTGCACTGTTGCGTCTAGATATCCAATACAAGACATCGCTGTATAGGCCTACTACTCGAATGACGACTAAAATTTGGGGGAAGACCAAGATAGATTCAATTTTTTAAAATATATTTAGTCAAAGGTTCAGACTGGCCAATAGCCTACAACCTCAAAATAAATCGTGATTACGAAATTGCGTAAAATGTCAGATCATTAAAATAATTGCATTGCCGATTAAGGGTTACCCACTGACTGGGGGGGGGGGGGGGGTGGCAAAAACTAAGTACCTCCAATATTGATTTCATTGTGCAGGATCACATTCAAGAAGATTTTGAATTAATATTTGGTATACCAAACAACATTTCTTTCCAATTCGGTAGACGTTGAGTCATGAAGAATGTGATGGATATAAGTCGTCATATTTGAGAGGAATAAGAAGGGGGTGTGGAGATAAAGAGAAATGGTCAATATTTGTATTTGAAAAACAGATATTTTTGCGTTCACATTTCTTTTACCGTGAAGGTTTAAAAAATAACTTCGTTTCGATTTTCCAGATTTATTGCACTTTGCATGGTAATCATTCGTTAAAGGTGAATTCCATTCATATTGAATTAGATATCGTTAGAAAGGTTATTTTCAGTTCTTCATTTTTGTTTTTAGGTTCATTGTCAATAAACATAAGGGGAAGGAGATATAATGGAATGAAGTTACGAGAATCAAGTTTTTCTGAGAGAATTTCGTCTACGATACCATAAGGAGGTTTGGGCGTGTGACGTCATTCCGTGGACTACTCACAACACGGTCACCGCGCGCATTCTATTCGCAATCAGATAGCACTGCAGGGTACATAATCAGAGTGAAAGTATAGATGTTATATCGGGATGATAATCATCAGTAAAAATGACAGAAGACAGCTCAAATGAACTAGAATAAAGAGTATGATGAAGAAGAAGTTAGTGGCAGTGATGATGGTAAAGAAAGTGAAGATGATGGTGAATTGGGCGAATGTAAAGACGACAAGAATGTAAACGCTGATCGAATCGTGATGCGGGAGTTGCAGCTGCAGCTACCCTAGGAAGCTCCGAGACGACGCCTACGCCAAAGGCGTCGGATCGAGCTTCAGCGGGTGCATAGGGAAACATTCAACCAGCGGGTTGGGCGACATTATCTCAAAATATGCAAAGGGAGTAATTACAATTTTGGCTTACTAGGTTGCTCGACTTCTCTGAGCATCTGGATGGCCACTTGAAATTATAATTTGAAGAAGTCTTCGATGGGGAAAATGGGGTGATTCTTCGTCCTACCCCAACGATTCTTCCCTGTTGTATCGTCGATTCAACATGCATGGCGAAGAGAAAGTACCGCACTACCGCGCCGTCTCTTTGCTGAGTTTTTTTCTCGATCAGCAGACATTTCAACTAGACACGAAGTAATTACAAGCCGAGGAATATTGTTTTAGCTCACCTGCATTCTGATCGCGGTCTCCTTGCTTAATTTGTTTAAATTGCTTAGATTGACAGACGTTTCAGCTAATTATAACCCGAGAAAAACAACTATTATCTCCCAAAAATGTCACGCTGCAACTCACCGAAACACAGTGATCACTGCACTATACGAATGGCTGAGCTGAGCTATCGCGAGTTTTCCCCGTGCCACGAGATTCAAGTTACGCTAATTATCAAAACAAAACATAGGCGAAGCCGGTGTGTCAGGATCTGCAAGACGATCAATTTTACAGTACCAAACGTCAATATTTCAAGGAAACCAAACATCGGGAAGTAACCAATGCTTATATAATTGAAAGAATGTTTATTACTTTATTGTATATTCGATAAAACACTTCATTAAATATCACAAAAATTGCAAAATCTACTAAACAAATGACCCATGTTTGTGTACGTATTTACATTGAAATAATACGTTGTATTTCCGGGTTTAGGAACAGTCCACGGAGATACGTCACATACACTACGTCACGAACGAGAATATCACCGCTTCCGGGTTCCTCTGCTTACACTATTGATCTTTCTAAGTCTAATAATAATTTAACAACACATGCAAATTTCTGTCAATCAATATATTGTATTCCTTATGTCATCAGCATTCCAACAATAGCAAACATGCATATTTTCATCACTTTCTTCCCAATTCACCTTTAAAGGGAACCAAAACCTTCATACTGAGTTACTTTTATTGTAAAGATTAAGATATTTGAATAAAATTAGTGAAAATTTGAACAAAATCGGGCAAGGAATAAGGAAGTTAGAGCTTTTTGAAATGACTAGTCACCAGAGGGCGATATTTAATTTGATGACATCATCTGTGGACAACTCTGCCTTTTGTACATCAAATTTCATGTTTTTCCTTCTTTCTTGTGATTGAGATAATCTACTCCCCTGAAAGCAAGGTCTTCTTCTTCTTATCGAGTCACTACACAAGTCCCGTCCAGTGGTCCACACAAGCTTTGGCACGGCAATTCACGGCAATTCAAAGCAAGGTATAGAATGCAAAATGATATTCTACTTCACATGTTATGAAGTCAGATCAAGAACACAAATAAATCCGAAGAAAACGAAAGAATTGTGAAATTTGATGTACAAAAGGCATGGAAAGTTGTCCACAGATGATGTCTCAAATTAAATATCGCCCTCTAGTGACTAGGCATTTCAAAAAGCTCTAACTTCCTTATTCCTTGCCCGATTTTGTTCAAATTTTCACTGGTTATATTCAAATATCTTAAACTTTACAATAAAAGTAACTTAGTATGAAGGTTTAGGTTCCCTAAAGAGTTCATCGTTAAGTAGGGCATGAAGTACTATAAAGTACCTGCGTAGATTAAACTGAGAGATTTTGCTTGAGTACTTATATACAATGCAATTTCGTCTTAAGCCTCCTTAAAGAGAAGGTTGAGTTCTTGGGAGAGGTGAAGCAAAACATTGTGAGCGTTTTCTTTTTTATTATGCAAGTGTGAAAGAACATCAGAGAAAAAAATGTTCTCTGAAAGCATTGCTCTTCAAATGCCTTCATATTCTAAATATGACATGTAACCGCTTAAAATGAGGTCCTCATTTTTAAGCCACATGTTTGTGTAGTCCCATATAAATCTGTCTGTGTACAGTGCTTGTTACTTTTACTGAGACTGAGCTAAATTTATATCATTTTGATGATTCCAGAACCGTGCAGTACACATCAATAAAATGCTACATGATCAACATTTTCTGATCGATTCTACATCGTTTCTTTCACAATGCAATCACATGACAAGAACTCAACTTTGTTTTTAAAGGCATCGTTTAACAATGTTAAATTGCACGGCCCTACGTGTTATCAGTGTCTGTGATATGGTGTTATATTGAAGCCCAAAAAAAAAGCGCTTCAAAATGATCAAGAAGAACCTCAAAAAGAAAAAACCTTGTGAGTGACCGGTTTTACCATACTCGTTTTCTTCCTATAGACATAGTGTTATGAAAACCGTCTAGCAAACAAAAAAATTGATTTCGATTTTCAATCATAAATATCTTGATAATCAGACAGGCTCGTAAAAGTCACGGGGTTCCTAACTGACTTAAAGGTTTATAATTATCATTGCAGCATGAGCTATAAATCAAGGATTTTTTTTAAGGATCTCAGACAAAGTTACCGGATATCTTTAAGTCCTACCTAATGCCATGCTAGGATTTTTTTTTATAAATCTTGCTCCGTCTTTTGCTTATTTTTGATAAAGGGGGTAAATCCGATGGGTGAAGAATATATCCCTTCTCTAAATTGTGTCACCAAAGAGGACCACTCGAATTAACCACATTGGTATCTTGTTGCAAAGCTCCCAAAAAGGCAACGGATGAGAAGACAAATTCAATGACTTTAGATCAAAATAACACCGGCTATAATCTGCAAGAAAACAACTTGTGTTCACTTCGTGTCAATAGGCCTAAATCCTTCATACGCAGAACATGTTGTTTTTAACCTTTTTTTTAACATGAAAGCGTGGTATGAATAGGATCTCGATTATACATAAATTAAAAAAACATTTTTGTAAAGCCAAGTCAAAACGAATTTAAAAAATGGGTCGAATGGTATAAGCACACTCTTGTTTAGATAGATAGATAAGTAAGAGGCAACTACGACATTTTTATGTTAGGGCAACGTATACGGGGAAGATGCGTGATTAATTTATACTTCATGGTGCACAGAAGATGAACATCTCGATATGCCTATATTGATGTATTTTTCTTTCTGATTCCACGTATACAATGATCGCACAATAAATCTTCAGGATTATGTGTAGACTACGAATGTTGTCCTGGTATCACGTATGGCATACACGGAATCGCCCTTATGCATACTGAATACGAAATGGATAAGAAGGGGCCAACACCCCCGGCCTTGGAATTAATAAGAAAAAGAAAATAAAGAGGTTAGGAAAACATTGCCTTTAACCCCCTTCCCCGAATACCTCTCGTTGTATTAGTATTCAAGCTAGGAAGTTGACGATATTTGTTGGTGTCAAAATTACCTTTTTTTCCCTTCTTTTTTTCTTGGGGAACATTGCATAATAATAATACATTACATTTATAATGCGCTTAATACAATGTTTCTAAGCGCAAGAGAAAGAAGAAAGGATAAGGAAGGAAAGTGAGAAATACTAAAGGAACATGTTAAAAACATTGAATTACAAGTAAACGGCAAAGAAGAATATGACATTACACAAAATAAGGCCGCATCGAAATTGATTGAAATATATATTAATAAACCAGATATGGACTTATAATAAACCATATGATATATGAAAATACAACTTAAATGCAAACTATTATATACGTTCAATATAAGAATTTTGCATCTTAAAATACATATCATACAACATTATGCAATAGAAATTACAATATCATTAAACTGCAGTATCATTAAACTGCAAAATAAGGACTGCATCAAAATTGATTGAAATTATAAATAAACCAGATATGGAATCAGAATTATCATAAAACATGTGAAATATTCAAATACAACCTAAATACAAATTATTACATTCAATGTAATAATTATGCATCTTAAATCTTAAATACAACATTATGCAATAGAAATTACAAGATCATTAAACTGCAAGGTAGTATTAATTACGCTTAAAATAAATAACTTGGGGAGAGGGAGGGTAATGACAGTTATGGAAAGAGGTGGGTTTTCAGGAGAGACTTAAATGATTCTAATGTAGGGGCTTCTCGTATATAAATGGGGAGATTATTCCATAACTTGGGGGCAATAACTGTAAATGAGCGGTCTCCGTAGCGTGTCTTGGTGCGAGGTCCAGGTAGCAGTTGAAGGTGGGCAGTAGCATGGGAGCGTAAACGTCGAGATGCAGAAGAAGCTAATGAGGATCGGAGTGAGATGAGGTTCTGTAGGTATGAGGGGGCTTGGTTGTGGATAGCTTTGTAGACAAGGAGGAGGATTTTGAAGACAATGCGTTCCTGTATCGGTAGCCAGTGAAGAGACTGGATGATTGGGGTAATGTGTTCAGATTTCTTGGTACGTGTGACTAGTCTAGCAGCAGTATTCTGGATGCGTTGAAGGGGTGCAATGTGGGATTGAGGTAGACCGGCTAGAAGGCTATTACAATAATCGAGGTGAGATGAAACGAATGCATGGATAAGTTTTTCCGTAGCGGGATTGTCGAGATACTTTCGGATTCTGCCAATCCTGGCTATTCCCCAAGAAGCTGCTCTGCACTTGTTGCGTATATGTTGCGCAAGGGAGAGGTGCTTGTCGAAAGTTACACCAAGATCTCGTATACACTCCGACTTCTGCACACAAACTCCAGAAAGATCCAGAGGGGGGAAATCATCAGTCTGCTGCCTGAACCTAGACGATATATGCAGCATTTCAGTCTTTGCTTCATTAAGTTTCAAGTTGTTGGTTGAGGACCATTTCTTGACATCATGTACACAATCTGAAAGTCTACTAATGGCATCTCTTCTTTCACCGACATCAGCCCTCATAGCGAGGTAAAGCTGGGTATCATCTGCGTACATGGCGTGCTGGATACCATGGTGCGAACTGATCACATGGCAAAGAGGACCAGTGTAGAGGGTAAATAACAGGGGGCCCACTACCGACCCCTGAGGCACTCCCCAACGGAGAGGAAAGGATTGTGACAGTGACCCCATTACAGTTACTCTCTGAAAACGACCACTAAGATATGACTTTATCCACTCCAGAGCAGATCCCTTTATGCCGTAGCAGGTTTCGAGCCGATTGAAGAGAGTCGCATGGTCCAGGCAATCAAATGCAGATGAAAAGTCTAAAAGGACTAGACAGGCTTCAAGTCCGTTATCAGCTGCTAACAGAAGGTCGTTGGCAACCTTTAACAAGGCTGTCTCTGTTGAGTGATGATGCCGGTACGCCGACTGGTTCGCTGGGAATAAGTCGTTGGACTCCAGATAAGACCTGAGCTGAATGGATACGAACCTCTCCAACACCTTGTCAAGGAAGGGTAGGTTGGCGATTGGTCTATAGTTCTTAAAGTCATTCCTGTCGAGCGATGACTTCTTTAGGAGAGGTGTGATAAGGCAGGTCTTAAACGCTTCGGGGACTTCACCAGACATGAGGGAGAGGTTGATTGTCGATGTGATGATTGGCAAAAGTTCGTCAACGCAAGTCTTTACGAGCCACGATGGCACCGGGTCCAAGCTGCATGATTTAGGCTTGAGCGAGTCAATGAGTTTCTTCACTTGATTTAGGGAAACAGGTGTAAACTCTGAAAGACATTTGTCTGGCCCCAAGTCAGGCACTCGATTTGCACCAGACATAAACTGTGGGTTTGCAGCAGAGGTCTGAACTCCGGACACGGTACTGGCGATCTTATCATTGAAGTATTCTCCAAAAGTATTGGCCAATGCAACAGCAGTCCGGTGTTCAGGAAGGATGGTTTCCTGACTGGAAGGAGAAGTAAGTCTCTTGACAATGCGAAAAAGCTCTTTGGTGTCAGCTTCAGCAATCTTAGCAGTCAAATGCTTGGATTTGGCTTCGTAAAGGGCAGTGTAATAAGACAAACACTTTTCCTGGTACTGTTGTTTGTCGAACGAAAGGCCAGAGCTCAACATCCGTCGTTCTGCTTGACGCCTGATTCTCTTGGCCTCTCTCAACTCCTCCGTGTACCAGGGAGCAGATGGTCGAACTGTGATAGTCTTTGTCTTCATCGGGGCATGTCTGTCGATGAGCTGGATCAGGGTATCGTTGTACACACCGACTGCTTCAGAAGAATGCTCTGGCGTTGACGTAGCCAGGGAAGAATTCAGAATATCTTGTTTAAAAGATGCAATGTCAACATTCCGAAATTGCCTGTACTGCACAAGTTTCTTTGTGTTCTTGGGAGCGGTAAGGTTGACGTCAGCGATGATTGCTGAATGATCAGACGGGAGTCCGGATAGGATGCGGACCGATGAAATGATGTCATCTATTCTTCTCGACATGATCAGGTCCAACGTGTGGCCAGCCCGATGGGTCGGCCCGTTTACGTGTTGAAAGAAGCCCATTGAATCGATGGAGTTCATGAAGGACTTAGCCTGAGTGTCGAGCCCATCGTCAATGTGGATGTTAAAATCACCCAGAATAAGGGGCATGTTGTCTGAAATTGCCGCAGACTCAAGAAGAGTGAGAAACTCCTGCAGGAACATGTTGTAGGTAAACTTGTTGCTTGCCGAAGGCGGAGGTCTGTATACTGCATAACATCTGAAAACTGATGCCGCGGAGAACCGGATAGTAACATCCATAAGTTCAAAAGATGTAAATTCAATCCCGCTGTTCAAGGTCACCTGGGCCGAAGAGCGATACACAATGCAGATCCCACCACCTTTGGATGCAAGGCGAGGGCAGTGCAACAGATCATAATTCGGAAGTGTTGACTTAATATCACCAATGACTAGGTCATCTCCCTGGTTACCTGTTAGCCAGGATTCTGTCAGGACTAAGACGTCCAGATCATTGTCCAGTATCATATCACATATGCATGTAGTCTTATTTGACATGGAGCGGGCATTCCAAACTCCAATATGTGAATGACATCTCTCAGAAGCTAGAGGAGGTCGAATGGGAGCTCGTTGACCTGCGTGATCATCTAATTGATCACGGGAACAAGTATCAGTCCAAAAGGTTTTAACACGGGGAATAGCAAACTTTCTAGCTGTGCGTCCAGCCCGGTTACCCCTTTCAGACTTACGGGCGATGTTCAAGGTTCTGAATAGGTCCCATTTATCACGAGTGAATGGCTTTTGATGACCATGCATAGAAACACTCTGTCCGATATTCAATAGCTCTTGGCGAGAATAGATTCGCCTTGTCATGGTGAGCGAACACAAGATCAACGGGATCACGGCGAGTGTGAATAACGTACATGTATATACTGTACGTACCGTGATAATACTCGAGCCTCGCATGAGCCTTCCCTACCCCTTCTAACAATCCTAGATTCACCCCCTGGAGATGGACTGAGCACTCTGAAGAGAAACATGACAAAGGCGTATGCAACGTACAAATACTTTACCTGGCTCGATCGTGCATGTTTCTATGAATATTCTCAATTCAGAATCCTGGACACCAACCATTAGTTCGACTTGAATCATGAAAGAAGGACGTGGAAGGAAGGGAGGGAAGGAGGAAGGAGGGGGGGGGGAGGGGCTGCAGTGGTAGCCCGGCCCCCCCCCCCCCCCCCCCCCACTCAGAGGTCGGAATGACCGCATGCGTGTTGCCAAAATGTCCGGTAAAGGGGTACTTTTGGTGCGACAAAGTCCGGCCCGAGAATTGTAAAAAAAAGGGGTGTATTTGACTTTTCACCCGGAGATTTCTTTAAAAAGGGGGTGTTTTTCTTTTTTTCTCTCATTTCTTTGGACTCCTGAGAAAATATTCCGAATTTAGGGGGGAACATTGAGCATTTTTCCTGATTTAGGGGGGTCTCCAGGGCAGGAAAAGCCCGCAAAAAGCCCGCGAAAGGGGGGTTCGGAAATGTTGGCAGTCCTCAGATAGGGGGTGCTTTCAAAAAGAGGGTACGAGCATATGCGTACCCTAAATAACACTGAGTGGGGGGGGGGGGGGGGGGGGGGGGCCGGGAGTGGTAGATCCAGGATTTTCCTGGCTGGTATGGGCACAAGTCCGAAATTGAAGGGGGCGGTACACAAACATTTTTGTTGTGCACATTTTTTTTTGGTAATAGTTTGTGTCCTCGAAACACGCTAGATTGTGTTTTGACGGGGAGGGGTACATTTGCCCCCCCCCCCCCACCCATGCATCTGGGTACCGACAATGGGTTGAACCTTGTCAACCAAAACATGCATGATCGGAGTCAACCTCATCGTTGCATATAAATGGTGAGTACCGAACATAATGTCAACCTTAAACCGGATATCATCGACAGTAAACATGCATTCATGAATACCAACTATCGAGCATGTGACGAAAACTGACAGCATGCGAATAAGTCTTAATGGAGAATTGAACTGGCAGCCCTTTAAAGTCTCATAATCTTGTACAGAGTAATATTCAAACATGTTTGAAAATAAGACATAATACAGTTTTTTTTTAATGTCAACACTTAAATGTTTTGAATGGTTTATAGAGCAAACTTATTGATTGTTGACGATTAACATTCACCTGAAATTTAATTGAATTATTATAATATGGTTGGGAGAATTTAGGAATCGATCAGATCAGTTTTCCCAATTAATTGTTACCATTAATAATCGTCTGTTTTCACTTAAACTTTCTGATTATTTTTAATAGTACATTTAGCATTGAAGTCACTACCTTAGCACCATTTTCCTCTCATCTGAACAATGTTACCAAGTCCCTTTAAAATAGGTTTATGGATACCCCGAATTGCAGCCACTAATTAAAAAAAAAGAGATAGAATACTGAACTTCACCCTTCATATTTTCAGGAGGTTGAGAAAATTATAAAAACTATATGAGATGAGACACAAGTTGAAAAGGTGCTATTAATATCACTTATTTTTCATGAATATTCCAGTTCTGATTTTCATTACACATCGTTGTAGAGTGATAATTACTAGTGTGTGGCAAACACTATGTAAAACGTTTATTCACGTTGATTTTATCGAGAGTCAACATGAGGTACTATATTTACGGACAATACCCTTTAATGAGCTAGATAAAAATAGAGTTAATGCCTTGAAGCTTAATAATCCGAAAAGAAACTTGAAATGATTGCCGCCCCCGTAACACATAATCTTTCACTCTCTATATTATTTGTATGTAGTATATTTTGGTTTCCTTTCATTTCAGTCATCCATAATATCAAAATCATTCCGATATTTTTTTCCTCCATTTTCCTCTTTAATCAGTATACCCGTTTACCGTGTAGGAAGATAACGAACACCTCGCTTCAAAACGATAGTGGCAGAACCAGGGGTGAGTACAAGGGCAAAGTGCCCCTGCTCCCCCCCCCCCCCCCCCCCCCCTCAAAAAAAAAAGATGAATAATGCCACGCCCGTATTAAACAATAAGTCCTTTGCTTTATAAGAATGATTATAATTTTGTTGCAATTTTGTTTTGCTTATATCATATTTGATATTCTTCTCCATTCAAACCGAGAAATCTGATGTTTGCTGCTTTTGAAACACTTGTGAAATTATCTTGGGAGGGGGATTGGGAATGCTGTAGAAGGAAGCTGTCGAAGCCTGTTTATTGTCGTTGCATATAGGCCTACTCATTAGCGTTCAAACCACTGGAAAAATTAGCTATTTTCCCAACAATTATTGCAAGGCAGTTATTATTATACTATTGTTGCAACTATAGGGGCTGCAATCTACAAGCCTAGCTTTTAAACCTGTTTTAAATGCCTGTTGTACACTATGGACCAATCGCAATTATATTGTTAAGTTTCATTACTTTACTGTACAATGTAATCCCATGTATTTTATTTTATTTTGTTGGAAATGGAAATAAACGAAATAAATGAATAAATCATGAAGTACTATAAATGCAATTGTGCATTTATCATTCTGAACAACAATCTTTCACTAATTTGAAATAGAATTAGAAAAAGCAATTCACATCCAATGAGTCTTCTTTCACGTTAGTTAAATTATGCTTGCCTCTAACCAAAGTATTTAAGCAGCACTAATCTTTAAGACTTTGATGGAAAACGGATTTGTACAGGCGACTTTGCTTTTCAGAACTTTCAAGAACGTTTGTATATTTCCTTTGTTTCCTCATGATAGGCACATGCACTTTACATAAATCGATTATTAACTTCTCATTACATAATATGAATGGAAATAAATGAACAATATATTCATGAATATGATAGCCGTAGGGTTACATAGCGGCATACATCTTAAAATTATTCATGTACAATAATCCTTTCAATGTATCATTATAGAAGACTAAATACCGTAAAATCACCATATTTCTGCCTTATCACGTTAATGGATGCAAAGTATTTGATCTTCTATTCATAATTTACATTCCACAAACAATGCATAGCGTGCGTCAATATAGCAGCGTCATATGGAAGGGGAAGGTTGCGGTACACTATAGATGAAATGCGAGAGAGAAAAGGGCTATAATGATAGGGCCTGGAATGGTGTTGTATCACATTCATTTTACAAGCCTGTACAGTCATGTGCCACCACCCATTTCCTTCTCATTTTCTCTTTTTTAAATTTGTTAAACCTATTTTATTGTATCATATATACATTATCCTTCAACTGAGGGGGTAGGTACCTGTGCCCCTGTGTTTATGACACTGCACACATCCTTTCCAAATCTCTCGTCCACCTAGCCGTGTAGTAATGGGTGATTTAATGTTTACTCAAGCATCATTCGCTACCAGGTTTGTGTACCTTTTTTAAACGCATATTGGCTACCAAAACTTGAATTTAGCAAGTGAAGCAATTCTATGCTCTCTGTAAGTTAGCAAAATGAACAGAGAGTACGTAGAAAAGACAAGTGAATATGGAATCTGAAAACGATCAAACAGAATTTAAAACAACAAACTTTAGGCAATGTCATCATCATTTTCCATCACTCAGATAATTATTTTTTGTTTTGTTCTGTTACGGAAGTCGACATATATTTGACTTACAAGTTTATATTCAGTAAGGAATATTTCTAAATGACTATTCTATTTCCTTGTTTACTTTCATTATATAGTTGATGTTATATATATATATATATATATATATATATATATATATATGTAATATAGTATAGTAACAAAAATTATTGCCAAAGACAGAGACCAGACTCGACTAGCACTTGTGCTAACTTCTGGTAAACCCTTTAACAACAAAAGTGTACACATAATCGTTTCTTTCATTTGTATACAACATACTTTGTTATTTATCTTGTGTTATATATTGTTATATCTTATGTAATCATGATTGATAAATTGTGTTTTACTTGTTCTGATTATTTTTGTTAATTAAACTCAAAACTCAAACTCAAACTTGATGATGATACCCCCACACAACTAACATGATGTACTTCTATAAACAATAAAAAAAGAAAAAAAACTTTCTTGTCTGATTAAAAAGAACCAACTGTGAGCCTTTAAAATTGAGATACATTTTTTAGAGTAGGCTCCATGATTACCAAAACACAGGCAGATACCAGTGGGAAGTCAACATCATCATCATCACTTTTGAAGAAAGCTTTCATTTTATAGCAAGCATATTTAACGAGTTACCAATGTATACAATACATTCTAACAATTTGCACCATACTTCATTCTCTCAACCACAACCCATCTCTATCTCTCTCTCCCTCTCTCTCCCTCTCTTGCCCTCGCTCCTTCTCTCGCTCCCCCTCTCTCTCTCTCTCTCTCTATCTTCTCTCTTATTCTCTTTATCTTTCAGACACTTTTGCACTTCTTCTTTCAATCTTTAGCAATACATACCCAAAGACAGATGCAATGTAAATCAATAAATCAAAATCCAATGCTTCTTATTATGTAATCAACTTTTTTTGTTTTAATAAGTGTATCTATATATTTCAGTTTTGATTAACAAAGTCTTTGGATATCAACATGATACAGATTATAAGAAAATAATGCAATCAATCCTTCATACTTATCACACAGGTATTCATCAATATCAATTGCCTAACTTACCTATCTTCACAATATAACTGTCGGAAGTTGAAATAGAATCTTGCTCGTTTGTGAAGTAAAATAAAAAAAGTTTGTGATATTTTAAATGATGTGCCCCCCTACCCTATCGGCAGTGACAAATAGATGAATTATATATCAACGGAAAGCTTAATAAGCCATAGATTACCATAATATCACTTATATGTTATTTTAGTGTCTGAAAACTTAAAATCTAAAGCTTAGACAATTAGAAGTTTTCTGACATGAAAACTTGACTTTGCAATGATTAAGCACAGCTCATCGGCCTCAACTTTATAAGCAAGTTGATCGGGTCTACACGTTATGTTGTCACCGAAACCGTGACTGCAGCAAATTTGTCCCCTGTTGACCAAAATTTTGGAGGGGTGGTGAAATGAGTTTTTTTACTTTTATGCAATAACGGGTACTGAAAGGGGAGAAATTTGTTATTCCTTTAAATGTGTATTCTACGTTCAATCAGCTTTCCATTGATATAAAGTTGTATTTTCATCGGATATGGGTCTTAAAGGATATACAGTATACATGTTATGCTGTGCCGGTGCTCAAGCTTCTGCATACCCAGTCAAATGATAAAACCACTCAAATACGACACAACACTTCTTCAAGTGCATGTATCGTAACTTTTATGATACGGTTTTATTCATGGTGTATTAAACACACTCTCCATAGTCATAGATTCCTACCAAATTACATTGTTCCTTGGTTTTGGGTATTCAACAGGCAAAAATTGCATGATCGGGCTTGCTCCACATCAATTTCATATATCCTGAGTTTAGCAAAACCCACATCTCACCACAGCTGTTCCTAGTAAATTTGACTATTTCATAATGGAAGACAACATGATTTCTTTAAAATATATTTATTTCTATATTTTTTAAATGCATGTATCAGCCAATACTAGATGTGATTTGCTGCTTGAATGAAATCTAGGTATATACTTCCTTTAAGCACACAAAGAGTTTGTACAATATCATAGGTATCAAACGATAGGATTGTCCACACTCACCATCAAATCTCTTTCACATATGCCACTGACGAAAGTGTGATGTGTCTCCTCAATGTGAACATACTTTTCGCAATAATGGTTGCTGTGATGAGCGTGAAATATTCCTTTCTCATATCTTATCAAAAATATATATAACAGCATGAACATGCTCCACACCTGTTCTTGCACGTATTGTAGTGTAAAAACGCTGAAACACCTTCTCACACGTAATATTTAGTGTGAACATTCTTTATACTATACGGAGGAACAGTTTAATTATCTATCACTCTCTTAGCACTAACGTGATAGGTTGTGGAAATGAAATGTTCTGATCAGCATGAACGTGGAGTAAACATCATATTCTGAAATGTAAAGTCAAGTGTAAACATGCTCATCTGAGGCACATCCAACTATCATCTCTTTGCACTAACGGTGGGCATGATAGGGGATGAGCACGAGACATCCTGTTCACACGCTCTCTGCGACTCCCGTTCACACACACAGCCGCATCCGGTGGGACACATCCTCTCCAGTTTGAACCAGTCTAGCATGTGTTGTGTGTGACCTCCATGGCCGCAAAACAAACAGAAGATTGAGGCACCTAGGAATGGGAAAAAGAAAACATCAAAAACAGGTTTTCAATTTTTAAAGTAAAATATGAAGGTACATGTAGATGTGGATTGATCAGACATAAAGACCCAACTTAACCAAGGAGGTTTATCTTAAAGCCTGTCTGCACTAGTTTGGCCAGGAGGGATTAGACCTCCCTGCATGGTCACTGACAGGTGGTTATCTCATCAAATCAGCTCTCAATTAACATAAGAAAAAGAGGATCATAGGGGACCAATGGTCATCGATTAGGCATTGTTTGCTATATAGAGGGCGCAAGTAGTTATAGGTAGTGCAGTGGGGCTTTAATAGAGGGTTTAAACCTCTACAAGCATTGAACACGTGTCATGTGTTCTCGTGTTCTGTGAAAGTGAATTTGTTTACAACCACAAAATAACCCAAGATTTCTAATGACCCTGCCCTTTTCTGGAGTGAATCAGTGGTTGTCCATTAAGCCTTATGAAACATACACTCCAGGCTACTTTATGGCTTCCTCAATTAAAGATAAAGATGAAAACTCAAGATTTTGTTGCTCCCGAATCTTCTTTTAATCAAAAAAAAAAATTCTGGATTTAGCTCATGATGCAATGATAATTATAAACCTTTGGGTCAGTCAGGAACCCCATGACTTTTACAAGCCGATCGCCTGTCTGATTATCAAGATATTTATGATTGGAATTACAAATTTTGAAAACCGTTCGCCTGACGGTTTTCATAACACTACAGTCTATTGGGGAAAACGAGTGTGGTAAAACCGGTCACTCAAAGATTTTTACTTTTTTGAGGCACTTCTTGATCATTTTTTTAGGGCTCCAATATTACACCATATCACAGACACTGATAACACGTAGGGCTGTGTATCTCAGATTTAACATTGTTAAACGATCCCTTTAAGAAATCCCAGAACTGACGCACTACAAGCTACTTAATAGCTTTATTGATTAAAGATAAAGATTAAAACTCAAGATTTTGTTGCTCCCGAATCTTCTTTTAATCAACGAAAAAAACCTAAGACCTCATGACCATGCCTTTTCTTGAGTGAATTCTGTGTTGTTGTATTGACCTTAATTAAACTATTACTTTATGAAACAACTAGATGGAACTTCGACTGCGCGCAGTCGAAAGTGATGCCTCCATCATAGAGCAATTTTACAAACCAAAATGGAAGAAATTTTTCAAATTCAAGTTCGGTTGTAATCCAGGTTCTCAGAATATCGTGATTACAATCTATTTCTCATATACATGTATGACCCTTTGATCTTTGACCTCATGACCCCAAATGCAAGATACATACATGTCTTGAGTTTGATGGTAATCCATCCATCTGTTCCAATGATAATGTGATCACAAGCTATTGTTGCATACATGAGCCCTGTGACCTTTGACCTCGTGACCCCCAAAATCTAATCAATTCATTGGCTCTGCAAGTTACATACATGACCAAAGTTTGGTAGGAATCCATCAGTCGGTTCATGAGATAACGTGATCACAAGCTATTTTTGCATACATAATGACCCCTGTGACCTTTTACCTTGTGACCCCAAAATATAATCAGTTCATTGGCTCTGCAAGTTACATACATGACCAAAGTTTGGTAGGAATCCATCAGTCGGTTCTTGAGAAAACACGATCACGAGAACGGGACGTACGTACGTACGTACAGACGTACTTACGGACGGACAACCCGAAAACATAATGCCTCCGGCTACTTCGTAACGGAGGCATAAAAATATTAAAAGCATTTAAGAAATCTCAGAACTAACGCACTACAGGCTACTTTATGGCTTCCTTAATTAAAGATAAAGATGAAAACTCAAGATTTTGTTGCTCCAGAATCATCTTTTAATCAACGGGAAAACCCCATACGATCCCATGACCTTGCCTTTTCTCAAGTGAATCCACTGTTGTTGCATTGGCCTTTATGAAACTATTACTTTATGAAACAAGAATTTCAAAAATATTTAAGAAATCCCAGAACTGACGCACTACAGGCTACTTTATGGATTCATTCATAGAAGATAAACATGAAAATTAAAGATTTTGTTGCTCCAGAATCTTCTTTTAATCAACAACAAAAAACAAGATATCTAATGATCCTGCCCTTTTCTGGAGTGAATCCAGTGTTGTTGCATTAACCTTTATGAAACTATTACTTCATGAAACAAACATTTCAAAAGAATTTAAGAAATCCCAGAACTGACGCACTACAGGCTACTTTATGGCTTCATTAATTGAAGATAAAGATGAAAACTTTTTTTTTGCTCCCGAATCTTCTTTTAATCAACGGGAAAACCCCATATGATCCCATGACCTTGCCTTTTCTCAAGTGAATCCACTGTTGTTGCATTAATCTTAATTAAACTATTACCTGATGAAACAAGAATTTCAAAAACATTTTAGAAATCCCAGAACTGACGCGCTGCAGGCTACTTTATGGCTTCATTCTTTGAAGATAAAGATGAAAACTGAAGATTTTGTTGCTCCCGAATCTTCTTTTAATCAACGGGAAAACCCCATAATATCCAATGACCTTGCCATTTCTCAAGTGAATCCACTGTTGTTGCATTAACCTTAATTAAACTATTACCTGATGAAACAAGAATTTCAAAAAATATTTAAGAAATCCCAGAACTGACGCACTACAGGCTACTTTATGGCTTCATTAATTGAAGATAAAGATGAAAACTCAAGATTGTGTTGCTCCCGAATCTTCTTTTAATCAAGAAAAAAAAACTAAGATCTCATGACCCTGCCTTTTCTCAAGTGAATCCAGTGTTGTTGCATTAACCTTAATTAAACTTAAACCTGATGAAACAAGAATATCAAAAACATTTAAGAAATCCCAGAACTGATGCAATACAGGCTACTTTATGGCTTCATTTCTTGAAGATAAAGATGAAAACTCAAGATTTGGTTGCTCCTGAATCTTCTTTTAATCAATGAATTCCCCATATGATCCTATGACCCTGCCTTTTCTCAAGTGAATCCAGTGTTGTTGCATTAACCTTTACAAAACTATTACTTCATGAAACAAACATTTCAAAAGCATTTAAGAAATCCCAGAACTGACGCACTACATGCTACTTTATGGCTTCATTAATTGAAGATAAAGATGAAAACTCAGATTTTGTTGCTCCCGAATCTTCTTTTAATCAACGAAAACCTCATAAGATCTCATGACCCTGCCTTTTCTCGAGTGAATTTGGTGTTGTTGTATTAACCTTAATTAAACTATTTACCTGATGAAACAAGAATTTTAAAGCATTTAAGAACTGACGCATTACAGGCTACTTTATGGCTTCATTTATTGAAGATAAAGGTCAAGATTGGATAAAATGCTTGTTATCAAATGTTTTCCCTCTCCAGTACTCAACTTTCACTTTCATAAGGAGTGTCTGGTATAGAAAGTCAAGATTTTGAGCAACTTCCAAAATCATGTACAGCTTGACTTTTTTTAACAAAAATACGTAATTGAAACGTTTTAAAAAGAAATAAAGAGAAGAAATGTAAAAAGAAAAACTGTGAATGGAAATGGAAATGGATAAGGCTCCTTTTGTGATATTTCATTTTGTGATTTACACAAATCCCAAAATCAACCTCAATTTGATTTTGAATAGCTTGAGTATCTTAATGATATCTAATTTTATATTTTTAAAAGAGTCTTGAAATTACAGGTTATGTTGTGATGGAATAAAAGTTGCAAATTATTCAAACGGGGCGAGGGCCTGTTCCTTTTGTGAAATTTCATGTGCTTCGTCTAGTGCTTTCAATATTGATCTTTCATTTGTATACCACTATTTAATGTTGAATAAAAAAAAGATCCTACATGTCTATGATATCTGCAATTTTCTCAAAAGATTTCAATAGCAGCATATAATAATAATTCTTAAACATACATAATTATAAATGTTACCTTCCAAACAATTTAGGAAAAAATACACAATAGCTGAGTAACAAGCAAGAAAAATAAAGTAATCAGGTGAGTGGTCCCAACTGTTTATATCACCTATTATCCGTTTCTATAAATGAGATTTAATATAGGTTTTAGTTAGTTTGTACAATATATATATTTTCTAGTCCAAACAATTCATCTACTTGTGATAAACAATTCAAAGTTACTTTGAGCCCGAGTTACTTTGAACCAGTTTCTTTTGAACTGCGAGTCCCTGACCAGGGGGGTGTTTCACAAAGATCCTAAGTTGAACTTATCTCTAAGTTGAACTTATCTCTAAGTTGGACTTAACAATTATGGAAAGCCGTTAGCATCTTCGAAAATAATTTGTAAAAGTTATTTTAAAAGGTATAAAATGTTGATTCAAATCATTCATATTTTTGCTTTTGAATATATTTTATTTTATGGCTACAAATGGCTCTCCATAATGTTTAAGTCCAACTTAGAGTTAAGTTCGACTTGGGATCTTTGTGAAACACCCCACAGAACTCTGACTTAGATTTTTTCGTTTTTTGTAAACAGAATAAACTTAATGACCTTCAAGCTAAATAGATAAAAAAAAATCACCAAACATGTTGACTCTGAGCTTGGCAACGATATGTTAACCTTCTATATTTCTATGATCCCAGAAACCCTACAACCAACATCATACAACATTGCCCTTTTGCTTCAATGACATTCTATTTGTTTCACTGATCTTCTGCCTCCTTTGTTATGTTAAGGTCTCAACTCATTTTTATTTCTCACCGTCAAAGTATCAGTATTACAGAGGTGTTGTGGTACAATGGATAAGGCTCTGGGCTGTGAACCACAAGGTACAGGGTTCAAATCTCTGCTGCAGCACTATTAAATGGCCTTTGGAAAGACAGTAATCTAAATCTACATTTGCCACACTCGACCAAGATGTAGTAGTTGGCTACCTGGCAGGATGTACTCCTTTAATTATTCTTCAAGTACAGTATAGCACTGAGCGCTACTGTTGCCGGAGCTAAAGCTGGGGTAGTAATATCCAACGTCCTTTGGAAGCTCAAAGAGATGTTATATTATAATGTCATATACGCTATACAAGAATAGCATATCATTCTTCTTCTTCTTCTTCTTCCTATTATTATTAGAGATTTAAAATTAGACAAAAATGAACCCATGCACTTTGGATCCTCCCATCCATACTTCAGATTCATGAATAGTCAAGTCCAAGGTATTTTGTCCCATACATTACCAACAACATCTACAATTTAATATATCCGATGGCTGATATAGTTTGAAAGCCCAGCTTGGACATGGATCAGCCCAAATATATATATATATACATATATATGTTATGTATATCATATAATACTTTTGGTGTATATATATGTATATATGTCAAAAATTCTTTTTGTGACAATATATGGAATATATGTCACATAATACTTTTGGTGTCAACATATGTAATGTATGTCATAAAATACTTTTGGTGTCAATATTTGTTACATGTATATCATACATTTGGTGTCAATATGTGTAATATATGTCATGTAATACCTTTGGTGTCAATATATGTAACACATTGTTTTAAGTCCTAACATAATTTTCTTACTCCAAGCACGTTCATCAGAGTCCAAACACTGTTCTCAGTCCAAGCACAATCTTGACAGTCTAAACACTCTGATCTTCCACTAACACATTGTATAGTTCTTGAGCGGGATTATACTCACCTCTTACCGCAACATGGCAGATGGAGCACTCAAAGGCATACTTCTTACACTCCTTGCACTGAACCGACATTGACCTCTTCTTACATCTACGACACACGATACCAAAGTCTGAGAAATCTGAAAGGAAAGAGTGAGCAAAATATATTAAAAGAGCGTTCTAGATCAAAGTCTGGAAAACCTGCAAGGAAACAATCTTCCAAAAAGAATGCCGATTAAACAGAGAGACTACTTTCAGAGAAACAATATAAAGTGGCCTGACACGCAGGGGGGAGGGGGGGGGGGGGAGGGGTACATGTAGTCACCCAGGGGGGGTCACTATTTCCAGGTGGTCACTAGAGTAGATTTGAATGAGAAAGACGATCCAGAGGACAGAAGGAAAGCAGTCTTCAGTGACATGTGGTATTCATCAACAAAATGCTGTTCAGGCAAAATGAGAATGACTGCGTTATGAGAAAGAGTCAGAAGGACTGCTTAATGAAAAAGATTCAGAATGACTGCTTAATGAAAAAGATTCAGAATGACTGCTTAATGAGAAAGATTCAGAATGACTGCTTAATGAGAAAGATTCAGAATGACTGCTTAATGAAAAAGATTCAGAATGACTGCTTAATGAAAAAGATTCAGAATGACTGCTGAATGAAAAAGAGTCAGAAGGACTGCTTAATGAAAAAGATTCAGAATGACTGCTTAATGAAAAAGATTCAGAATGACTGCTGAATGAGAAAGATTCAGAATGACTGCTTAATGAGAAAGATTCAGAATGACTGCTTAATGAAAAAGATTCAGAAGGACTGCATAATGAGAAAGATTCAGAATGACTGCTGAATGAAAAAGATTTCACACAAGTAAAGTTTATGTAAATGGCATGGAAAAGATCTAAAAAGACCCATCATATACCTTCTTGCTTATTTTTAAAAATAAACTAAAATAAACTAAAAAGTCAACAAAACATGCATAGCTGAGAGAGCGCCTGGATCGCTCTGGGTACGACATATATCAAAAGAGGTCTGCTTTAGCATCAACATGTAGAATAATCTACATGCACTTGTACAGGACGGCCATCGGATAGGATGTAAAGCTATAGGTCCGCTACTATCACCTAGTCCTACATGTACTTGATTTGACATGAAATAAAACAAAGAGAAATGAACAAACCTAGCTGAGAGCGCCTGGATCGCTCTGGATACGACATGTATTTGAGGAGTTCTGCTCTGGCGTCCAGGAGATTCCACTTGTACAGGATGTCGGCATACTTCTTCTTGAACTTGTCCAGTTGGTGTCTCTGTGAAGGGTCGATCAGCCTATAGAATGGACCACAAAAAAAGCAGAATGGACATTCACTAGTAGTAGGTGGTGGGTATTTTACCCGACTGCTAAGAAAGCATATATGCTTGTTAGTAAGCAACCAGAGGACCGACGGCCTTAGGTCCTCTCCGAGGGACCTGGTAATGAGGATTAAGGGCACTAGCGCATCGACTTGGTTTCAAACCCGGGTCACCAGATTACGAGACCACTGCTCTACCAACTGAGCTATCACGCTTCACTAAAAGATTATGCGTGATGTTTTTAGCTGTTGCTATTGATATAGCTACTACTGCAGGTATTAATACTAAGGGTAGTTTTGAAATTGCTGCTACCAATGCGTGTGCTAATACTACTGCTGTTTGTGCTACTGCTGCTGATATTACTACATGCACTATTCTTTCATCTACGCTATTGAAGGTGATACTACTACTACTCCAACTACCACTACTACCACTACTACCACTACTACCACTACTACCACCACTACCACTACCACTACCACTACCACTACCACTACCACTACCACTACCACTACCACTACCACTACCACTACTACTACTACTACTACTCCAACTACCACTACTACTACTACAACAACAACTACTACTACTACTGCTACTACTACAACAACAACTACTACTTAGTAGTAGTTGTTGTTGTAGTAGTAGTGGTAGTACTACTACTACTACTCTGCTACTACTACTTCTTTTACTATACTACTACTGCTAAATGCTAATACTAATACTACAACAACAACTACTACTATGACTACTATACTGCTACTGTTACTGCTAACACTGCTACTACTATCATTTGTAAATGGCCCCTCACTGCATATTGGCTCTGTGGATGTCCTTTTCCATCTCTTCTGGGTTTCTGGCTTGGCCGAACTTGTAGTCGTCAGGTGATTCAGGAAGACTCTGGCCGTAGCCGTCCATGATCCAGTCTGGGCTGAACATGGAGTCAGAATCAGGTGACACAAAAAACTGCAAAATAAAGAAAATGGGTAAAATGAGTCGATGAGAAGGTTAAGTTCAACTTTATCTTCAACTTGAAAGAAGAGGGAGACAAGAACAAGAAGGAGGAGAAGGTGTGAGGGGACAAGGAAGAGAAATTGATGGAGGAGGGGAGGGGAGGGGAGGAGAACAAGAACAAGAAGGAGGAGGAGGAGGAGAATTAGGAGTGAAAAAAACAAGGAAGAGAAAGAGGTGGAGGAGGGGAGGAGAACAAGAACAAGAAGGAGGAGGAGGAGGAGAATTAGGAGTGAAAAAACAAGGAAGAGAAAGAGGTGGAAGAGGGGAGGAGAACAAGAAAAAGGAGGAGGAGATTTAGGAGTGAAAAAACAAGGAGGAGAAAGTGGTGGAGCAGGGGAGAAGAACAAGAAGGAGGATGAGAAGAAGAAGAAGAAGGAGTGAAAGGACAAAGAGGAGAAAGACAAGAAAAACAAGAAGAAGAAGGAGGAGGAGAAGGAGTAAAATGACAAGGAAGAGAAAGTGGTGGAGGAGGAGAGGAAAACCAGTAAAGGAAGAAGGAGGAGGAGAAGGAGTGAAAGAACAAGGAAAAGAAAGTGGTGGAGGAGGGGACGAGAAGAACAAGGAGGAGGAGAAGGAGTGAAAGTCGAGGGGGAGAAAAATAAGAATGACAAGAAGAAGATAAAGGAGGAGGGGGGGGGGGACAAGAACAGCAACAAGAACAAACTTAAAAACAAAAACAAGGAGGAGAAAGTGGTGGAGCAGGGGAGAAGAACAAGAAGGAGGATGAGAAGAAGAAGAAGAAGGAGTGAAAGGACAAAGAGGAGAAAGACAAGAAAAACAAGAAGAAGAAGGAGGAGGAGAAGGAGTAAAATGACAAGGAAGAGAAAGTGGTGGAGGAGGAGAGGAAAACCAGTAAAGGAAGAAGGAGGAGGAGAAGGAGTGAAAGAACAAGGAAAAGAAAGTGGTGGAGGAGGGGACGAGAAGAACAAGGAGGAGGAGAAGGAGTGAAAGTCGAGGGGGAGAAAAATAAGAATGACAAGAAGAAGATAAAGGAGGAGGGGGGGGACAAGAACAGCAACAAGAACAAACTTAAAAACAAGAACAAGAAGAAATGCAAGAAAGAAAAAGTTTTGGTCTTTGAAGACAAACAGATGCATTGGTTGTGAAGAAATAATGCTACACCCACCCTTTGAATGGAAGGACTATTCATGGCATCACCCCTGGGTCTGGTGTTCTCACCAAACACACAAGACAGCATGGCTAACGTCTGGACATCATGGATGGAGCTGTAGTGGTCCATTCTGGATGGAAGAAAGAGAGGAAGGGCGATGGATTTAAACACCAAAGTGCACTGTCATAAATACATTGAAAACAGTGAAATTTCATACAGAGATGCTATTCTAAACTAAAAATCATAGATAAAACTGGTTAAACCCTGAAAAGTAAAGGTATAGTACAGGTAAATCATGACTAAAATCACTGATGAATGAAAACAATAGTTGACTTCATAAAACTTGATGGCTTCAACATACTTGTGATTAAATTTCTTTTTAATATTCAGGTTAACATTGAGCATTTGTCTTCCTCTGTTCAGCATTTTAATTGCTAAATAATATATTTGAAATACATTTGGAGAAAAAAATTTGAATACAATATCAGCAATGAACACAAAAGAGAAGGAGAGGGAGAGAGAGAGAGAGAGAGAGGGGTGGGAGAGAGAAAGAGAGTAGGAGAGAGAGAGAGAAAGAGAGTAAGAGAGAGAGAGAGTGAATGGGATGAAAAAAAAAAATGCAGAGCGATGGGAAAAAAAAGAGATAGCAACAGAGAGAGGTAGAAGTGTTGACTTACAGAGACTTGAGTAATTGTCTTCCCATAGGATGTTTGGCCCAGGGTCTTTCGTGATCAGGAGAGGGATATGGACCCAATTTAGGACTGCTGGCAAGGGATGCCAAGGACCATACCTGTACAAAGAAACACAATGAACAAGAAAAATGGAGGTCAATAAGCTCTTGGTCTCTCATGAAAAAGTAGAATAATCAAATTAAATACCGTCTGTACTAGTTTGGCCAGTGGGATTAGACCTCCCAGCAAGGTCACTGACAGGTGGTTATCTCATCGAATCAGCTGTTAATTAACATAAGACAAAGAGGATCATGGGGGATCAACAGGCACCGATTAGGCTTGTTGGCTATATAGAGGGCGCAAGTAGCTATAAGTAGTGCAGTGGGGCTTTAAGAGTGCTGGCAAAGGAGACCAGAGACCATACCTGTACAAGGAAACACAATTTGCAATGTTAAGGTGTCTAGTGAAGAGTCTTTCATGATCAGGGGAGGGGTGAGGACCCAACTTAGGACTGCTGGAAAGGGAGGCCATGGACCATACCTGAACAAGGAAAACAAAATTTTCAATGTTAAGGTGTTTAATGAAAGGTCTTTCATGATCAGGGGAGGGGTGAGGACCCAACTTAGACTGCTGGCAATGGATGCCATGGACCATACCTGAACAAGGAAAAACAATTTGCAATGTTAAGGTGTCTAGTGAAGAGTTTTTTGTGATAAGGGGAGGGGTGAGGACCCAACTTAGAACTGCTGGCAAGGAAGGCTAGAGACCATACGTGTACAAAGCAAACCATAGAACAATGCATATTCTGATCTTGATATAACTCAATTACAAGGTACATTCAAATGTCTTTGATAATTGAAAATGTGTCCAATTCGGTCATCTCACCTGCAATAGATCTTTCCTTCCTACAGCTGCTGCAGCATTAGCATTGAGAGAACACATCCTAGGCACATCATCAGGAATCAACCTGAGAAAAGAATAGAGGTTAGTACCTGTTACAGTATGTCTGTATGGTGAAGCATTGTGTGTAAAGACCAAAAGTACATATGTAGCTTCTTCTACAAATGAGGAAAATTATGGCTTTTTAGTCATTCAATTTTCCATCAATGATATTTTTAATGGATTAATTAGCATTTTCTTTTCATGGGTGAATTTGTGAAAATCAGTGTTATCAACATATCATACCATTGCTCATTTTGAATATCATTAAAGAACTTGGATAATAAGATAAGTTACTTAGTTAGTACATCTTCATAATTATCTTCTGAATTTCTGCCAGTGTGATCCCAATCACCATCACTCTCATCTTAACAATCAAAACTGTCATCACCATCATCACTATCATCAGCATCATTATCATAATCATCACCACAATCATCAACATCCTCATTTTCATGACCATCATCATCATCATCAGCATCATCATCACCAACATCATTAGTATCATCATCTTCTTCATCGTCATTACCATCAGCATTACCATCATCATTACAGGGGTGAGAGTGAGCATTAAAACAAAAGGGGGATTTCCTCAAAAAAAATCTGGGGATTTTTTTATATTTTTAAATCAGGTAATTATCAGGCCTGTCATTACCATCATCACAAATTCTTAACAAGAATCAGTCAATTTTAAGTCATACTAAATCAATTGTCCCCTCCCAAATTTCAGTTTCAGTTTCAATTTGAGGTTCAATGTCATACTTCAAACTTTAAACCCCACATGGCTTACACGTAAGTTTCCGCTAATTTCTGGTGGATGGGCAGGAGACAGGATGTATCGAAGACGAACACCGTACCACACGCCTGTGATGTGGAGGTCGATATCTGAGTCACATCAGAGTTTTTCCTGCGATGCTTACCTCCTCTTCGGTGTTTCTGTTGAAGGTAGGTGAATGCGCATGTCGTAAGTATACAATATACAATTTTATGCAGGTTTCTCCTATACTTAAACCTGACGGATCCTTAATGATTCTAATAATAATAATATTCAATTCTTGTATAGCGCATAATACGTTATGAAATAACATCTCTATGTGCTTTCAAAGAGCTTTGGAAATTATTACCTTAGCTTTAACTCCGGCAGCCGTACCGGTAATCAACGCAGAGTACATTTTAGGGAATAATCCTACTAGGTACCCATTTACCTCACCTGGGTTGAGTGTGGCAAATGTAGATTAATGTCTTGCCAAAGGACATTAGTGTCTCGGCGGGACTCGAACCGCCGACCTTTAGATCCACAGTCCGGTGATATCCACTCGACCACGACACCTCTGATAATCAGACTTTATAAAAATGATCTTGTACAAGCTTTGCTTTTTATTTAGGCTCCTCATATTTACCATCGTTTTATTTTTTATGTGTCTTTCATATCTTCACTTCTCTTGAAACACCTTGCTTTTTATCGCACAACAATACACATTCATAAATGTCCCGCCAGCTCCTTTTTGCCTGTAGTTAAGTTCATAGCCTACAACAATTCACAAAAGTTACGAATATAATGGCTTATACAGTATACTCAATCTTACATGAGGAAATTAGAGACATTGCTGTAGTAGGCAATATTTGTAATGTAACCAAATTTATACTTAGGCACCTTGATAAAGTTGATACAAGTTGCAAATAATTTCAATACCGGTAGTCAAAATGCAAATTGCATATATAACGTGCTGTTAGGTAGGGCTAGCCATAATGTTTGTCCTACCTACCAACAACTAAAATATGCAATTTTAAAGATGAAGTTGAGTTCTGGTCATGCGATTTCATTGTAAAAGAAACGGTGTGGAACCGACAAGAAAAGGTTGATCATCTAGCATATAAGAATCTGTGTGTATTGCAAGGTTCTGGAATCATCAAAATAATAAGAAATGTGGCCAAGTCTTGGTAAAGTTACAAACACTTGCACAGAAAGATGTATATGGGACTACACGAACACGTGGCGTAAAAAGCCGGCCCCCGATTTTTACGATGTTACATGCATATTTAGAATATGAAGGCATTTGAAGAGCCATGCTTTTCAGGGAACATGTCTTAACTGATGTTCTTCCACACTTGCATAATAAGAATGAGTAATGCTCACAAATTATTTTTCACCTCTTCCCAGAACTCAACCTTCTCTTTAATTATTACTATTACTATTATTTGTTCATAACTGGTGAATGAAGTAATTTGCATAAAGGTGCTTCAAGAAGGAAAATGCATACATTTTGTTACATTACAAAAATAGCCTATTGAAAGGAACATAAAAATACCCAAAGTCCTTTGGAGATGTTATATCATGCGATATGTGCTTTACAATATCGGCATATTATCTATTATCATCCATTCAAGACAATAGGATTCCATTAAAGCCTGTTTGTACTAGTTTGGCCAGGGGGGATTGGACCACCCAGCGAGGTCACTGACATGGGGGACCAACGGGCACCGCTTAGGCATTGTTTTCTATATAGAGGGAGCAAGTACATGTAGATACAAGTAGTACAGTGGGGCTTTAAGAGTTACCACTTACATTTTCTCTTTCTTTGTAGAACCTAGCAATTGATAAGCCTTCCTGGTTCTCTTTCCTAGTGCTTTGGATGATCTGCTGCCCTCGTTGCTGACTCAGTGCAGACAGTGCCCTAGGAAAAGAAATGGAAGAATCAATTAAACTATTAAAGGCCGTCTGTACTAGTTTGGCTAGGAGGGAATAGACCACCCAGGAAGGTCACTGATAGGTGGCTATCTCATCGACTTAGCTCTCAATTAACACAAGAAAAAGAGGATCATGGGGGACCAATGGTCACTGATTACCGGGTAGGCTTTGTTTTCTATATAGAGGGAGCAAGTAGCTACAAGTAGTACAGTGGGCCTTTAACTGGAATGACTGAATGCATTCTTTCAACTGAACAGCAACGTTTATTGCACTACACTGGCTTCCTGTGAAACAAAGAATTTAATATCAAATGATTTTTCGTTATTGTGGAAGACAATGCATGGATCTGCCCCTGTTGTACACTTCAGACATGCTATAATCCCTTATAATCCTCGAGCAAATTTGCAATCTTCAGGTAAATATCTGCTTGAGAGATTTTTCAATTGATGTATATTTCCAACAAAACATTACAAAGCAATTATAAACATTTACAACAAATTTAGAAATATATATTGGAAACAGAGGGGTTCACTAAAAAGCAATGCTTGTACAAGAGTCCTCAAAAAACATTTTCTGCTTGGTGATAGATCATGGACTGCTTTTGCAGCTACGATGTGGAACAGTCTTCCTCAGTATCCTCACTCTTGTGACCTGGGGGGTGTTTCATAAAGCTGTGCATAAAGTTATGCATGACTTTACGAATGACTCAAATCCTTTTAATTGCATAAGCTAAAGTTGAAATATGCAGATGTAGATTAACCTTATCATTATTAACAAAACAATTTAATGCAAAGTGTATTTTTGGCTACAATCTAATTCAGATTATGGAAAATACAGTCCCACTTTGTTTAAATGTCAGGAAAAAAACTATGGGCATCCCCAAATATGGCTCTTCATATTCAAATCATTTGTAAAGTAACTCATAACTTTACGCACAGCTTTATGAAACATCCCCCTAGTACCACTTCCAAACCCCAACTAAAGAAATACCTATTCCATATTGCTTACAACTAGCCACTACCCCAGTCTTTCTCAGATGAATCATGAGCAACATAGTTTATTTCAGTCTCATCAGCGCCTTTGATTAGGCAACTAGATTTTGGAGCCCTACAACTTCCTGGATAGGTTTAGATCCGGAAGATTTGGTTGTCATATTCTATTCTATAAAGTCAGAATCTAAGTTTTCTCACCCTTTTTTCCATACATATATCTTGTAAGAATTAGTTTATAGCTTTTCTTTAAAAGTAGGATGATTGAATCAACGACTGATACACTTGAACAAATAATTTGATATATATTTCAGTTTTGCAGATGTTCTTTTAAAGAAAAGTAAACATTTAACCGTAGCTATTTGACTTACTTCAGAATTGGAAACATTTGGTTGTCAAATTCTATTCTATAAAGTCAGAATCTAAATTTCTCACACTCTTTGCCATACATATAAATCATGTATATGGGTTTATAGGATTTCCTTAGAAGTTGAATAATTGACTCACCGACTGATACATTTTATTAAATGATTCAATTTATATTTCAGTTTTGCAGATGTTCTTTTAAAGAAAAGTAAACATTAAAGAGTAGCTATTTGACATACTTTGGAATTGCCTGGAAGATAGTACTTGATTTCTTCATACTGTTGGGTCTGGTGAACATTACTAGTTTGTCTGAATGAAAAGAAAAAAATATAATAGGATGATAGAAATACAGCATTATTCATATCAAGGGTTCAGTGACGCAAAGACGTAACTCCATATTTTGCCAAAATGAGTATTTGATATCAAAATGTTCGGGAAAATGTGGGCTTTCCAGGAAACACAAAGACTTACTCCACCCAACACCCCCATTGAAGTCAATAGCTAGTGAAAAATAGACCTAACTCCTTAAGGCCCAAGTGCTCAGTGACAAATAAGCGATATGTTCTTCATTGTTTGAAGGATGAGCAGATTCTTCATGTCACAAAAAATATAATAATTAATCACTTATTCTTCTCTTTCTCTCTCGGTTCATCTGTCTCTCAATTTACAAAATCTCATAGTGAACGGGTTAAAAACACTTGTGTGAGGTTGCTGGAGTCAAAGCCAGGGTAATATAACAATTTCCAAAGCTCTTTTGAAACGTGCAGGTACATTATATCATAATGTGATACGTACTATACTGGAATGGAGAAATTATTAGGTAGAAGTGAAGTGGTCAGTGTATGTTTGATGGTACCAGGGGACAAGGCTTTAAATCCTATCCAATGGAATAAATATCCAGACACGTCCAAATATTTCTCAATGATGTCAATGAATTAAAAGTTTTGAAAATAATATCGCTAGTGATATTCGTTTGTCTCGCAATGTGGTCAATAAGGAATCTAAAAGTTCACGACGTTTCTTATTTGACATATCTGAATATTAACCCTAATCAAGTTAGTATATGTATTTACCATCTCCACATCCTAACATTATGGTTCTACCTCCATGTGGCAAAATTATAACATTATGCACTTAGGGTGGTATTCTCGAAAGGGGACTAACTTTAGTCCATGGTTTAATCCAGCGACTAAGTATGGAATGCCAAGTGTCCATATGAATATATTTTTGAATAATTTGATATGTCCCTAAATTACCATGATAACACAATTATATCATAGTTATATTGTTGTTTAATAATAATGTTATTACATTTTATTTTAATTTAGTGATTAAATTATTCAAAAACATACTCATATGGACACTTGGCATTCCATACTTAATGGGTGGATTAAACCATGGACTAAAGTTAGTCCGCTTTTGAGAATACCACCCTTTGAGTTCCGGACGCCTCTTTTTCGTGCCACTACATTTTGCTGTACTAACATTACCTGTGCTACAGAATCTAGCCCCTGAGGTACGAGGGAAGGGTATGTTCTTATCCGAAGCAGTGCCGTAACTTGAAGTGACCTGACCCCCGGATGACCCCTTGGTAGATGACCCATTCATTGCACTGGGAGAGTTCAGCTGAAAAGAAAAATGAATCAGGATAACTTGAACCTAGACTAAAGCAATTGCAATTATAACGGGGCGTTGTGGCGTGCGCCTGTAATCCAGCTAAAAATGGAAGTTACAAACTGAATAAGCCGAGGAAGAAGGTTCGAAACTGAGTCACGTCTTTCGGATGGTGATGTTTAAAGGTCGGTCCCCAGACGTAAATAATCATATATGATTGATACACGTCTGTAAAAACCCAATTACACATATACTCATATAATCATGGAGCTCTACAGTCGGTAAAATCTCTTAATGATGATGTGAAATTCTAGGCTTCCTTTTATGGAACAATTATCTTTTTACAATGTTTCATCTCTACATTTGAAATTAATGTGCATCATTCAATTTGAATTCATAACCATCATTAAATGTCTTCCTACAACCTGGGGGGTGTTTCATAAAGCTGTGCGTAAAGTTATGGATGACTCTACAGTTGATTTGAATATGAAGATCCAAATGGGATGCCTAAAGTTTTTACTGACATTTTAACAGTGTGACTGTATTTCCCATAATCTCAATTAAATTGTAGCCAAAAATACACTTTGCATTAAAATATTTTGTTAATAATGATAAGGTTAATCTACATCTGCATATTTCAACTTGAGCTTATGCAATTAAAGGGGTTTGAGTACAGTATCTCATTTAGCTCTTCATATTTAAGTCATGCGTAAAGTCATGCGTAGCTTTACGCACAGCTTTATGAAACACTCCCAGTTTGCATATGTACGTATGTCTAGGTTTCGATTATAATGGAAGCGCATCAGTACATCAAAAAGAATTGAGAAGCAGAATAATGATAGGAAAATACTCAACAAAGGCAATGAATAACAAATGATTGATTGTCACAATTGACAGAAGAAAGTAACAAACTGTGAAGCAGTGCCTAAGGTTTAGTAGACTTATCTTATCTGGAGAGAGTCAGTAGACCTACAGTTAACATCTAAACTATTTATACCCTTTATAAACTTGATTCTTTTTTTGTTTGTGATTTCATAACTCAAGAATGTTAGGTGGACTAGTGGCATCGATGTCTTTATTCAATGTCACATTCTCAAGGAACATAAATTGGGACAAATCAATTATTTGAAGGCTAAAAAATTACAAACTTGGTATTAAAGACCGTCAATACTACTGGGCCAGAAGGAATTAGACCACACAGCGAGGTCACTGACAGGTGCCTATCTCATTAACTCAGCTCTCAACTAACATAAGAAAAAGAGGATCATGGGGAACCAACAGGCTCTGATTGGGGAAGTTTTCTACGTAGAGGGAGCAAGTAGCTACAAGTAGGACAGTGGGGCTTTAAAGGGTATGAATAATTTAGTTGTTAACTATATATATATATATATATATATATATATATATATATATATATATATATGCATTGTATCTATAAATATTTAATGCCCTTCTGGCTCTGAGCAGACAATATTCCGAAGGTTCAGTGACACAAAGACTTGACTCCATATTTTGTCAAGATGAGTATTCGATATCAAAATGTTCAGAAAATGTGGGCTTTCCAAGAAACACAAAGACTTAAACTCCATCCAACACCCCCATTGAAGTCAATAGCGAGTTTTCGCTCAGCAACTTACAGACCTTCGCGGTAGCAGAGCACTCAGGTTAACGGCCGTCGCACACAGACCGTCCTCGATACAATTCGTGGTTTCGCTTTTCGGTGAATGCGTACGTATCTCTACGGAGGTATTGCATGTGCAATGCCATTAGGCAATTTTCGTAATGTAACCAAATTTAATGCATACGTCTTTGTGAAGTGCCTCGATACAAAATATTTCATTCACCTGATAAGGATAATAGTATTTCAATAGACAGAATCCAAACTGCATACATTAGTTGTTGCCAGTTCGACAAACATTAGGGGTATTACGCAAGCTCATTGCGGACAGAGAATCTGCGGTTCGTGTGCAAAATCGAGAAGCTGCTATAGTAACAGCAGGGTGATCGCTGAGGTACTGAAATCCAGAACGGGTTTTGACCAAATTTACGGGCGTTCTCAATGACGCCCCAAGTGAATAAACAGCCAATCAGCGAGCTTGTACTAAAGATGGTGATGAGAATTTCGTCGTCTCATAACGAAGGATGACGAATTGTAATGGGCGGATCTAGCTTTTCTCTATGGCGTGGGCGGGGGGGGGGGGGGGGGGGGGGGGAGTTAAGGTTGACATTTGAAAAATTGCGCCGACCAATATTTCGCTTAGTTGGGGGTAGGGAGCACTAAAATTTGTTTTCAATTGGGTAGAAAGCACTTTGGCCAGCCCAAGGGGGGGGGGGGGGGGGGGGGATTAAACCTCCTAACCCCCCTAGATCCGCCCCTGACACGAATGACTCTTCGGTGAGTTTTTTTCTTCCGATTATTGTTTCTGAACAATAACAACATGAATATGGATATAACATGAATCGTTTTAAAACTTGATGATAAATTGTTGAAATTTGATAAAAAGCCGTTTTGTGGCTTGGTCGAGACAAGTTGTGCTAGTCGTGTAGTCTCGTCTGTATTGTATTGCGTGGAAGGGAATAGGCCATTTTCGTAATGTAATCAAATTTAATAGATACGTCTTTGTGAACTTCCTCAATACAAATTATTTCATTCACCTGTCTAGGATTCGCAATAGTCAGAATGCAAACTGCATGTATTAAGTGTGGCAACAACTAATGTATGCAGATTGGATTCTGTCTATTTAAATACTATTATTATTATCAGGTGAATGAAATAGTTTGTATCGAGGCACTTGATTCACTTGGGGCGTCTTTGAGAACGCCCGTAGATTTGGCCAAAACCCGTTCTAGATTTCAGGGCCTCAGCGGTCATCCAACTGTTACTATAGTATCTTCTCGATTTTGCACACGAACCGCAGATTGTAATTCCCCAATGAGTTTGCCAAAATTGCCTAATGGCTAGTGAAACACAGACCAAAATGGAGTTACGTCTTTGTGTCACTGACCCCTCGATTCGTACAATTCTTTCTCACCTGCAATCCCTCCAAGATGGTGATAAGTTGATTAAAGCAGGTTGAGATACAGAACCTCTCTAGCTCCACTTGCTGCATACAGGAATGGTTTAATACCTTCAGAAAATAAAAAGTAAATACATTTATTTTTCAGAAAGATGATGGTTTAACATGCTTGAATAATTAAGTATTCATCCATCTTCCTCAGGGGATCGATGGTGCATGAAAAATCCAAAGATTAGGATGGACATTTGAAGGATACAAACTCATTCATCACAGAGACTGCCCTACTCTGCATTACGAATTGTGTTAATGTGGAATGCTCCCCAGGGAGTGGAAAATGTGCATACATTGTCTTGCGAGGAAGCCTGAATCCGATGACCGGGGTAATAATATGTGCTGCGCCTACGAACAAAGTATTATGCGCATAATAAATGTGAGCAATTATTATTATTATTACATGTATTAATGTAGGATACTGACTGCACATCAGCTGTTCTCAGAGCATGTATCGTATGCCGGGCACATCAACTCTCCCGTGTGGCTATAATCTTGATGAATTTATTGGGCAAACTAAAAAAAACACTCTTTGATCTGATTTACCTACATGTCATTAATCTTTACTTGGCCTGAAGCTTCCTGACAAATAAATATAACATGGTTAATTTTGTTGCTCTGCTCTGGATGGCATGAAAGTCAGATTAGAGTTCACTTTGAATGGCGGGAAACAAATTGCCATAACCTTAGTGATGCCCATGTAAAATAATAATCGGATATATCTTTAAAGTGCTACAATATTACCCCAACTCAAGCTAGGCTAAAGATTTAGGTGCTCACTGCATTCCAGGGGGGTGTTTCACAAAGATCCTAAGTAGAACTTAACTCTAAGTTGGACTTAAAAAGTATGGACAGCCATTAGCATCTTTGAAAATATTTTGTAAAAGTTATTTTGAAAGGCATTAATTGTTTATTCAAATTATTCATATTTTCTATCATCAAGGAGATTTCATGTTCTGGATGTGGAATTTATAAAAAGTCTAAAATACTTGAATTTCTGCTTTTGAATATATTTCATTTTAAGACTCCAATGGCTGTCCATACTTTTTAAGTCCAACTTAGAGTTAAGTTCTACTTAGGATCTTTGTGAAACACCCCCCAGGAATTCCTTTCTACTCGAAACTTTTCAACACCTGGGTGAAGAGTGGCAAATTCAGATTATTTTTTTGCCAAAGGATACTAGTGCCGTGCTGGAGCTTGAACCAACAGCCTTTGCATCTCCAGTCAAGTGTTTTTAACCCACTCGACTATGAAACTTCTCCTGATATACCTGGGGGCTGTTTCATAAAGCTGTGCGTAAAGTTACGAATGACTTTACAAATGATTTGAATATGAAGAGCCAAATGGGATGCCCAATTTTTGTCCTGACATTTTAACAAAGTGTAGCTTACGTCCCATAATCTCAATTAAATTGTAGCCAAAAATACACTTTGCATTAAAGTGTTTTGTTAATAATGATAAGGTTAATCTACATCTGCATTTTAGCTCTTCATATTCAAGTCATTTGTAATATGTGTAAAGCGCCATGAGCGTCAGAATCTGATGGATACCGGCGCTATATAAATAACCATATTATTATTATTAAAGTCATGCGTAACTTTACACACAGCTTTACGAAACACCCCCCACACTATTTTAATAGCACAAAGGCCATATAAACAATGAATCAACCAAGCAATTAAAAAATACTCTACCTCTAGTACTTTCATCCTTGTCTGATTGTCCAGAGTGGTAGGGGATATAATGGCCAGTTTAGGGCTCACTTTGACCGGGTACTGAGGAGGGAAAGTCATCTTCATCCGAACAGTGTGACGATTACTGGATGCTGATATCTGGCAACTACGACTCCCAAGATCCTAGATATAGCGAGAAATTGATAAAAAAATTTGGTGATGGCCATCCTGAGCCCAAACAACAAAACGTATTCATGAATAATCTTAAAAAGGATAAACAATTTTGACCGAAGGGATCCTTGACCAACAGAATCCAAAGGATTTGATAAACCATTTTATACAAAAGAAAAACAAGAGGTAGAGCTGAGAAAGAGCGGTGAAGAGAGGGGAAGGGGACAGAAAAAAGGTAGAGCTAAAGGGAGGGGGTAGCCAAGTAAGTGGGGATCAAAGAAAGAAAACAAAGAGGGAGGAAGTCAGATGACTTACAACTCAATTCAATTCAATTCAATTCAATTCAAAGTTTATTCAACAGTCTTCATTAAAGGGACTATGTCCCATTTGCAGGCCAAAAAAATGAAAAAGTTAAATTCCAACTGCATTTGAAAGATAATACTAATTTAGAACTTCCCTAAAAAAGGTGGGGCTTGAAAATGTCTTCAAGTGGGAAAATAACGACTATTAGTTGTCAAATCGACTTTAGGGCTATAGAGCCCAAAAGTAATAGTCTTGATTTTCAGACAATTGTACCGAATGGTCATGCGTTTTATGCTGCGCAAAGATTCAATCAGTTTAATCTTGGCCATCACAAGAAGTGGGTTATTGATGTAGACAAATGCTCATGTACCCTTTACAACTCTTTTCATGTATGTTATTACCAAATAAGAAAAAAAGCCAGTCAGTCACTCAATAGTGTCTGACAGTGAAGTCTGGCAAGTAAACGGTTTTCCTTGCATAATTTGAATATGAGGACACTGCTAACGTTTAAATTTCACAGATAGGACATACATGACATATTCATAATTCCTGCAAAGTTCTACAGCATTTGAGGTTGGCTGCAAAAGGGACATAGTACCTTTAAAACAGTTAAAACATACAAATACAGAATGGAATAATAAAAAAATAAAAAAAGTGATAACAAATAACAATTGGCAATTCATGAGAGCATTTGGGATAGGCAGAAAGGAGGGATCCCTTATATAAAAGCCTACCCCTAAAAACACACATACTTACAGGTTCAATGGTAGTCTGTGGGGTGATGCGTGCCAGAGATTTGAACTCCTGCTCCAGAGAGGTGATGGATTCATCCAGATCGCTGAGGGACCGGTTCTGGTCTCCGACCCCTCCTCCGCCCATGAGGTCCTTGCTCCCCCCCATGAGCTGCCTGGCGGGCGAGGCGGAGGAAGCCATGCTCAAGGAGGAACCAGACTTTGGAGGGGAGGCAAGGATCTCTATCTCACTGGAGCCGCTCAGGTTAAGGTCCTGGACTTCAACACCGCACAGCTGCAGGGCGAGACAAGAAATTAATCTTACTATTCAACATTCATAACACTGAGTTTTAAAGCCCCACTGCACCACTTATAGCTACCTGGGCCCTCTACATAGCAAATAATGCCTTATCGGTGACCATTGGTCACCCATGATCCTCTTTTTCTTATGTTAATTGAGAGCTTATTTGATGAGATAACTACCTGAGAGTGACCATGCAGGGAGGTCTAATCCCTCCCGGCCAAACTAGTGCAGTGGGGCTTTAAAGAGAAAGTTGCATTTGGATTGGATGAGTGTGAAAAACTAATGTGAGTTCTCACATTCTTGTGATGTCTCATGAAAGAATGTTGTAGTAAAAATTCCCTACGAAGAGGAATCCTCTTCAATTGATCTTATACAGTGTACTCCACATAGGACAAGAAATATTTTTTACAACTTTGCCCCAATTTCTGGTTTCAGGTATTTGTGTAGTGCAATGTACCTGTTTCTGTGTGAAGTGCTCTTCATTGTTTGTGATTTTCAGTAAATTTGGTACAATTTTGATGATTCCAAAACCTCACAATACAAAACTGTTTATAATCACTACGAAATAAACCATTCAGAATAACTTCTATGCAGTTTCTTTCACGATAAAATTGCATAAAACAGTACCGTACTTAACATTACAATAGAAATCAACTATCCTCAATTAATTGGTTATTCAATCTACCGGTACTATATCTCAGCCATGAGAAAAACCATGCTACAAAATACCCTAAATGCATTGGAATTGAACCAAGAAATTCAAATGAGTTTTCATTCTCACCCTCTGTAAGTAGGGCTCCACTCTCCATATCCTCAGGGTGTAGTCCCGTGCCCAGGTAACCATGTGGTAGTCAAAAGATGCAACTGTGGAGACAAACGATGCATACTATAAAGCATGTACATGTTTCTGGTTAGGATTGGGATGAGAAAGATGCCTTTTATTTATATCAGGCCTTCTCAACTAGTTTATTAGAAGCGCCAAAACAAAAATTAATTGAGGTTGAAGTGCCAACCTGTATGTTAGGTTACTGTGTTACGAGGGAGCGTAGCGACCGAGCCGATACCGGGTGGGGTCTAGGGGGCGAAGCCCCCGGAAGCTAGTGGATTTTAGGGCTTTTTTGAGGCCCAGATGTGGCATTTTTAACACCTTTTTGTTCCATAAAACATCAATCATAATTTCATATTGATGTGAAATAATAAGTACAATTCTTGGCTAAAATCTACACTGGAAGTTAATCCATATGTAGTTATTTTGGTGTAATAAACACGGAAATGGCTAAATGAAGTGAAAATCAAACAAACAAAATGGCTTGCTTACATTTTGGGCTCAACTTCGACTGCGACTTTTAGATTTTCTGAGTTTTTTTAATTTAAAATATAATTTTTTAATGTTGTTCTTTCTTTAACTTTTAACTTTTAATTTTTTATTAATTTTTTGGAACAGCCGCGCGCCACTCTGCCTGAGCGCAAGCGCCACGAGTGGCGCGCGCGCCGCCAGTTGAGAAGGCCTGATTTATATAATATTGACTGGTGTTAAGGGGAAACCATGTATATTGCCAAAAATAGACCCAGATTGCCTAAGTCAAAGATAAGGGCAATGTGGGTCTTGTGAGGGCAGTATACTGTATTGTGTGTGGCATATCCTGAAATCAAAACAAGTCAATATCTTTATTATCATCTGAACATACCTGTCAGGCACATTGTTTTGACAAAACAAAAAACATTTTTTTCTCTTTTCAAAGCGGGACTGCACTACTTGTAGCCACTTGAGCCCTCTATACAGCCAACAATACAAGCGGTATCTGTTGTTCTCCATGGTCCCTTTTTTTATGTTAATTGAGAGCAAATTGAGAGTTAATTGGCCAAACTAGTGCAGATAGGCTTTAAAGTTAAGGTAATCCTATGTTTCTTTCTATCAAGCACAGAAGACAGAAGAGTATATTTGCAATAGCTGTGCTACATGAATACATATTATTTTATCATTTGTATCATTATCACAATTATCACAGGGTAATATTGTATTACCATTTTATTGATCCTTGCAGATGTTATCACTGTGATAATGAGTATGAGCTGGAAAGTTGGACTAAGACCATGAGTTGAATTTTAAAAAAGCTACATGTATGAAATATGGTCATTATTAACAGTAATAGTAAGATCCGTCGTGTTACCATCTTTAGGTCTCCACTGGAACTCCAGGATATCATCACTGTGACCGGTAAAGGAATGGATCGGAGCTGCAGGGTTAGATTGACTCCACATCAGCAGGTTCTTCTCTCTCTGCCGTAGCTGTGGCATGGTGATGGTGACTAGACCATCACCGAATGGCTATAAAGATGGATAATGCAGAAAGTTATAAATTATAAACTATAAACTACAAATTATAAATTATACATTATAGATTATTCATTATGAATTATAAATCATAAATTAAAAATTATAATTATAAATTCAACTGTTGGGGCAGTTTGGAGGGATAATTTCTAAGGATACAATACATGTTAAACAATTATATGCATAACATTGACTCTTTAACATTAAATATTTGTGGATGCATAATGTATTTCTTATAGTTGATTAAGTATAGGCGTACAAGAACTAATTAGAATGGAGCCAGCAGACACCCACTATCTGAAGACACGGTAAATATAAAATACATAACTTGCAATGAACTTTGGCGGCCCAAGTACATTCCACCTCTCCCTTACAAATAGAACCTGCCACTTTGTTTATCAAGTCTGGATATACCATTGGTTGACAGACATACATATATGTGTGTACATATACTTTATTCATAATACCAAGTTTTTATTTTGTGTTTCGCCAAATGATTGATTGACGTCTTCATTTTCATGTGATAGGATTTTCCTGATTTTCTTTGTATTTTTGTTAAATGGAGGACGCAGTAATTTATGCGCAAGATAAGCGTGTACTTCAGGAATTTGGAAAACCACTTTGCATGTTTTAATGTATTGCATTCGCTATACGACATCGCCATTTATCACTACAAGCAAGTCTGCGAGCAAGAGTTGAGCTACGTCTGCAGCCAACTTTCTACTGTCTGTGAATGCAGAATTACGAACTGAAACTCGCAATGTCCTGCCACGAAGTGAGTTTATGAGAATGAGAACTTTGGACAATATAAACTCTAATTATGAGCTATTTAACAGTTGGTACAAAATCCTAATTTATTACATGATGTACGTTGTCATTGTGCATGCACTTTCACTTTGCTGTGTGTGCATTTGCGTTGGTGTTTAATATGCGGTTATCTATGGTTATCTATGTGAAGCTTAATCTATGTACCAACTTCAAGCAAAGTTGAATGAAATATGAATGGGAATTGCATTTGTGCATTTCATGTTAACTGGCATATATATGAGGATGTATGTTATAGGAACTGCTGTTTATATTGGGTATTACTTTTTACATCATTTGAAGTTAATTTATGCAATTTGTAAATTGCATTCCAGTTGCACTGGGCGTGGTCGATGACATAACTAGAAATGGATACATTCTTTTGGATATTGATATGAACAGGTTTAATTCATAAGGCAATATTTACTGGTTAAATGACTTTATTTAGGTGAAGTGAAAAGTGAAATAGGTCAAAGTAATAATACTGTTGTCAGTTTAAATTCTCTGGGTTGGAGACAGACAAATTGACAAGGGTCATTATTTGTATACTTATTGAAAGTGGTTGCACTCTTGTGCATCGTTCTTGTACATGTACTGCACATTTGTACATCTTGAAAGCTTAGATATATTTGGTATAGATTATAGTAATTTAGTTGTCGATTTATTACATATGGAACCAAAACAGGGTCACAAAGTTAATGTCTTAACAATATAGGATTTCTTTCAAAGTAATTTAATCTAGTTCTTTGCTGGCATTTATGCCTTATGACAGGTATTTGAACTAGCACTAAACCAAACTTATTTGGTGCATGACTCTTACGATTATAGATATTCTATTTCATGGTCAATTGAAACAACTGATTTATTAGTCGTATGTTTATGTTCATGGAAATGGTTTGAACAATGAAGTAAATGTTCTTTTTTCTCCTTTCGATTTGCTATTACAGATTGAATAAATAAATACTACCTATCCGATGAAAAATTAATTTGTCCCAATATTTGTTTCTTGAGAATGTGACATATTAAACCTTACATCTAAAAGTGTTCAACAGAGGCCCTGATTCAACATGTCCACCTTTGCTCTTGAGTTACGATAAGCATTCGAAACACCAAATTTACAAGGGGTATGAATAATTCAGTTGTAAGTGTAACATATTTCATAGGGAAACTAGTAGAAGACTCCCTACTTACCGTATATCTGACTTTCCACTGGGGAGCATCTGTTCTGATCTCAAGTACTGCTTTCTGCTCATTGTTTGTATCCCAAACCTTAAAATTAATGCAAAATGAATATTGAATCTGATATCGTATTAAATACAATTAAAATAAAGAGATACACATAAGAATCAACACAAAGTTTTCACATCAATAAATGTACAAAATTGATATATAATTTCTTATAAACAAAATCTGAAAGGCCAAAGAACTATAGAACTTGATATTGTATTGGATCCAAGGCATCACGATGTGGAAAAACAACATATTCTAAATAAATTGACAATTGATTTATCAAAATCAGATTAAAGTGTACTAAGTTTCATGAGGAGTCAGAAAACCATTTACTAAAATGCAACCAAAGGTAGCCCATTTTTCAATAAATATTGATATTTGAGGATATTCAAAACAAACTGCGAAGACTGATTTAAATCAAATTGTAGTAGGGACCCTAAGAAGCTAATTTCAACAAAATGTGAAATAACATAGTAATTATACAGTAGGCTTACGGTAGCACCATGTGAGAGAGTGGGAGGATTGGGGAGTCATGAAAAGGACTGTCGGTAATCCTTCTTTCTTGAGTGTGTGTGTGTAGTCCTGAAAAGGACTGTTGGTAATTTTTCTTTGAGCTTTTAGTTCTAAAGAGAACTATTGCGCCCCCATGTCCGCAACCTGGTGACTTAAGCCCATGCATGCCAGCTATTACCCATTCCTGATGACGGATAGTCAACCTGTTTAAAACGTCAAGCCCCTCCTACTACCCATCCTCTCTAGCCGGAGCTCAAAGAAAGATTACCGACAGTCCTTTTCAGGACTCCCCACTCCTCCCCCTCTCTCAGATGGTGCTAAAGTAAGTCTACTGTATATCTAAATCACCATACAAGCCCATACTTATAAGCAGCATCTAACAAAGTAATTGTTTCTATAGAATACTAGTAGTTTAAAGTTATTTCTCACCTTGGCTGAGCAATCTTGGCTCGCTGTGATGAGATGCGATTGATTGTTAGGGTCCCAGTCTAATGAATAGATCTTGGACACATGAGCTGAGATGTACTTCACTGCCTGGTTCCCTTTCTGTGATATCAAGGAAGAAACAAAACAAGAGAATGGATAACTTTTGGGAGATTCATGGAAAGGGTCCCTCTCTGATAAGAAGATACATGAGTCGAAATGTACTGCACTGCTCATGCCAAAGTTCATGTTTTATTTTCAAAGTTATAATCTGAAATGTGGAAATTTAATAGTATTGATGTATTTTAATCCTGTGTATTTTGGAAAGGTGAACAAAACTGCGTTGATCTCCATCTGTAAGTATGAGCAAACAAAACAAGGCACACACATTTGAAAAAAAAGTATGACCGAAAACAATCTTTTAGATACATTCGACTAATATGTTTACAAGGAGAGTGAGAGATAGAAAGAGAAACAAACAGGCAGAGAGAGAGAGAGAGAGAGAATGCATTCAAGACAGTTGAAAATTATGAATTATATCTGGAGCTCACAGGGTGCTCACCTTTCCAAATTACAAAGGAGTAGAATTCAACAATACAATTAAATTTCCAGATTTTAGATAATAATTTTGAGGAAAAAAACATAAACTTTGGCATGAGCAAGTCTTGAGGCAAACCCCATCTTAGCACCAGACAACAAATATTTCTAAAATTCTTGTACAAAAAATAAATTTCTAATGGCTTTACCCTCTTGTCCCATAGCCTGATATCACCATCGTGGACTGTTGCTAGGCAATGCTCATCTTTCTTGTTCCATTTTACTTGCCCTGCTCCAGCTGGATAAGATAGATGAAATAATTTGTTTGTTACTGCTTCTTTAATCTGTCTCAAAATGTCTTGTATGTAAGTCAGTCAGCATGTATCTAGGTGAATACATGTACATGTATATGAAATGCTAGGAGTAAATTTTCATTCTTAAAGATTTTCTTTTTCCCGGTAGATGTTTGAGTGTGTTTTACCAATTACATATGTCTGAAATATACAAATGCTTCAAATATAAAATTAGTGTTCATATTAAATATTCAAGATAGACCTATAGTTACTATATCATTGGCTAATTAGAATACATAATGAAGGATTAAAGTTTCAATATTAAAGAAAACTTGAAAATAGAGAGAAATCGTTAACTTAACAACTGAAACAAAACATTTTCCCTGACTCACCAAAAGTAGAAAATGCTGAAGCAGGTTTTTTGCTTTCCCTGAGAGTAATAAAGAAATAAAATCATACAAATACATGAAACTGGGTTGGATGGAGCCAAAACTAAAACAGAATACATCACATGTACATGTATTCAAAGATAAGGAAAAGAGATTACGCATTCACTACATATTCGCTACACACAACGTATGATTTTTTTTCAATCATCGGAAAATAGGAAGGCATGGCGAACATAAGAAAAACTAGAGTTAAGAGTTAATATCAACTAGATGACTAGATAAGTGCTTTGGATATTTATATTTGTACAACTTTTAGTTTTAATTGAAGGGGAAAAAAGTAAACATACGTGAAGCATATTGATTGGTTTCTTACCTTGTATCCCATATGTAGATATAGGTATCAACAGAGCTAGTTGCTAGGAGATTTGGATCAAACACAGACCAGTTCAAGTCACTAGATGACACAAAGGAAAGACAAAAAAGAAGAAAGAAAACATAAGGATGATACAAAATTCCAGGTATTTGAAATATATTCACAAAATGTAAACAACAAAAATATATTGTTAAATACCACCCATTCATCCATCACCAATCATTAGTAAATGAATAAATCAGTTGGTCTGTCAATTAATCAATCAATCCATCAATAATTCCATCAATTAGTACATCAAACCAATCAATTCTTCAATCAATCAATCAAGAAAAATTAATCAGTTGGTCAATCACTCAATCAATCAATTTATGTCTGTCAATCCATTCAACAACTAATACATATGTCAATCAATTAACCCTTCAATCAAGCAAGCAATTAATCAATCAGTCAGGCCATCAATCAATCATAATCAATGTATCAATACCCATCAATCAATGCATCAACCTATATGCATGTCAACCAATCAATGTTTCAATCAACCAATCAATTAATCTATTGACCAATCAGTCAGGCCATCAATCAATCATAATCAATGTATCAATACCCATCAATCAATAGTACATCAACCTATATGCATGTCAACCAATCAACGCTTCAATCACCCAATCAATTAATCTATTGACCAATCAGTCAGGCCATCAATCCACTAATCAGTACCATCAACAAATAAATACTTCAAACCTTCAGTTAATCAATAAAAATTAAAAAATTCAATCGTTATTCAATCAAAGCATCGTCCATGAATCAACATCACTCACTCAAGGAATTTTACAAGTTACGCATTTATTCATCCATTCCAATGCCTACCCAGCCTCTAAATCTTTCTTCCATCTGTCAATTAGTCCATAAGATCAAACAAACTCTCAGTGACACACTTCATTGTGATAATATTCATAAATGTATTCATAGCGAATCTTCTACAAAGCGATTTTGAATAGTTTTAAACATTAATTATAGATCTATGCATTTTGCATTGGCAAGTCAAATTACAAGTACATTTAGTTCACAAAAGTACATCATATTTGATTAATGTACCTAAAAAAGTTAAAAGTAGACTCATACATTGAAATATTTGATGTACCAAAAAATATTTTTCAAATGAACATACATAGGAGGGGCATGTAAAGGAATTTAGAGTAAGAAAAATAGATAATAATAATACGTACTGAGTAATGAAAATAATTTTGATTTCATAGAGACATATTTCAAAATGAAAATGTATTATGTTTCATTATTTGGTTCCATTGATAGAAAGAGAAAGAAATCAAAAGCGAGTAAATGTCGATGTTGATTGTTTTTCTGTGCTATACTGCCTAAATTCTTCCTATTCATGTTTCATTAGATTGATTATTTTTCAGACCTACATTTTTAGCATAACATGAAGAAATCTCAAAATGTATGCAATACGAAGCTACATTTGAACATTCTAGTCTGAGAAAAAAAAAATATGGAAAATACAAAAGAGGTTCTCTTGGATTGTCTAACTGGTACATACATACAGTCTGTTTGGAGCAAACAGAGTATCAACTTAAAGGGAAAGTCCACCCTGAAATTAAGTTAGTTTTAATAGGAGTAGAAAAATGAGAGAAACAAGTCGGTGAAAGTTTGAGCAAATTCCGATTAAAAATAAGGAAGTTAGGATTTTTTAAGTTGTGATCAATCAAACACAAATTGGCAACTCTATGACGTATCATGCGAGCTCAACTTCCATTTGCTTAGTACTAAAAAAATCTAAAATTTTCATTTTCCCTCAAGAAAAATTTCAACCATACATGCACCCTAAATATAATAATTGCAAATATGTTTCTATACTCCCCCTGCAAGGAACAAATATATATTCCGTCATCAATAACGAAGAAAACATGATTTTATGGAATATTGTGCACAAAGCAAATGAAGGAGAGCTCGTATAATAAGTCACAGAGTTGCCAATTTGTATTTGATTGATCACAACTTCAATAATTCATAACTTTCTTATTTTCATTCAGAATTTGCTCAAACTTTCACTCACCTGATTTTCTTATTATTCTGCCTCTATCGAAACAAACTTATTTTGGGGGTGGACTTTCCCTTTAAATGCATGTCATTACAAAGAGTGAACATCCTTCAGGCTCCACACAGACACACACATATGGACTCTTTATAGATCACCCATATACAGAATTGGAATGTTCAAATAATGATGATGATGATGATGATGAACAGCATTTGTATGGCGTCATATATCTGTTTAAAAAAACATTCAAAGGCGCGAGCTCCTCCATTAAAATAAGCATTTAATGGCTGTTTCAATCTTTCATACATTCACTTCCATCGTTCCAAGCATTTTAAGATGTACATGTAAAAGCTACAGTCTGAGCAGTTCAACATATTTTCTTCTTGTCTTCACCCCACTTTATGGCAGTTTTGAGCCAACAGGAAATAACCTGAGAAGGAGGAGTAATCACTACTCATGAAGGAAAAAGACAAGTTGGCTTTACCAATGAAGCCTAAAAGTGACCCAGAAAATATTGGATCCTCATAAAATCTGTATTATAACACATCTAAAATCTGGCATCTCTGATGAAATGGACCCTCTATGAACTAACACTGATTCTCCTTTTACCAGCCAACACCATCATAGAGCTGATGGTCCTCTGCCTGCTGGCTATAGTAGGAGCATAAATGGTAGGTCTCTTAAAAGAACGGGTATGTCGTGTTGGCAAAGATGGCAAGACAAGGCCCTCCAGATCATCACTTGGCGATGCTGGATTATCAGAGCTTTTGAAGTATGCATCAACAGTTTTCTTTTCATCTTCTTGGGTCAGGCGGGAAGAAACAGAGGATTTGGGACGTGGAGAAAAGACGGCATCGACCCGGAGTGACTGCTCGCTGGGAAGAGTCCTGCGGGGAGAGGAGGGGTGCTTGTTCCTTGCTCGACCAGATGAACTGCTGTAGGCGGAAGAGATGGAAGACATGCTGATTTGTTGGAGGGTTTCCTTTGGATGGCGAGGTGTTCCATGAATGGAGGAGGTGGAGCTGACAATACTGTGAGATTAACCCCTGGACAATCTCGTGTTACTTCGATTGACAGGGTCCATGTCTGCCCAGAATGGGATGTAGGCATCCTGCCGGCTAGGTGACCGCCCGCCATTCTCCAAGAGGATTTGTGGAGACAAGCATCCTATATCTTGGATGGAGCTGGTAGATGTGGTCCATATAGAATTTCTTTCTGGTGATAAGAAGGGCTTTGACGACTCCCAACACGGAGCAGTCCTGGGTCTTGGTTTCGTTCCACCTCCTCTTGTAGGTGACAATTTTATCCTGGGTGAACCTGTTACTACTGCTGTACCGCACCTAATTTTGACTTCCTTCTGCTCGTTAGAGTTAGGCAAAGACATCTTTTCATCGTCTTCCTCTTCTGAGTCTGACTCAATCCTGTCAAGAATTTCCTCGAAGATCTCGTCTGCGCTCCTCTTGTCAACCTCCCGCTTGCCTTCCCCTAAGTATCGTCACCCTCCCTAAACCCTGAGGAGATTTGGGGCGACGCTCCAGGAAATATCTCAGAAGAGCCATCCTCTTGCTGTACCGTCTACGGCTCTCCACTCTTTCTCCATACATGAAGCATGGTGCCGTCACCTCCTCGGAGAAAAACTCTTGCCCTCCCAGGCTCCCGCTTGACAAGGAAATATGATCCAGGACCTCACTGACCCGGTGGATCTTCTGGTTCATAATGTGCTCTGCATTTTGTTTCTGGTGCATGTAGTAGCGTGTCTTGAGGTTAAGACGCCTCCCCTCTGTCAGGTTCAGTCTCTCAGCGACCTGATCTTTGGGTGTGTTGTACTTGCGAGGTTCTTGGGACATGCCACTGTGCCCACGTTGCATTCTGATTGAGGTTACTGGATAAAAGTGCAAGAACCGGTCTCGGATCACTTTATAGAATAATTCATTTTTAGTAGGCGGTTCCCCAGATCCTATTGAAATAATCAATTTCATGCACTATTAGTCTTTTGATAAATTGTGTTATTCTGCAGATAATACACTTCCAACGACCTCGAGTACAGTTACTACTAACATGAAGCAGCACAATGTAAGAATCTCTGTCACAAAATGACTAATAAATTATTCCTCTCCGTGTAAAAATAGGCTGCAATAACAACACATCCTTGCCAGCCAGAAGAAGTGCACTATTGTGTAGTCTCCATTTTCCTCAAGTGAAAAACAATGCCTCCCCAGAATCGTCCTCCGAACACAAACTGACCACGTATCAGATGAGCCACCCCCTTGGACCTAAGTAAACTGTTTTGGTTTACGCTATCAGAACCCTTATCAAGTTTAAACACTGAGCGACACTTAATATCTGACTCTAATGACCATTAGTGCAGAGTTACAGATTTACATTGGAGAAGTATAACTCCTTGATGGTCTTGTCCAGCTATTTAACGAGTCAAGGGGTCAAAGATTACCTATCGTTTCTGATACCCTGACAAAGGTTGGTATCAGTATGACATGTCTTCAGTTCTTCAAGTCCATTTTCCAAGTGGATAACAAATATTATCTACATCATGGGAAATGATGCAGCTGCGGTTATCAATTAAAAGTCTGTTTTAAGAAGACTATATCATGTCAGATGGGGTGGAGGAGATTTTTATCACTCTCGAGTGAGATATTTATGGCAGCCTCTCTATGCTCCGTTGCCCTGGAGTCGGAAAAGTCAACCAATATTCTCTCTTAGCAACCGAATGCTATGTGACGTTGCTATGCAATTTTTGTGTAGTGGTAGCATGTGGGAAGATACAACCTTTCTCCTATTAAAAACAATACATTGTCATTTAACACAAATCCCCTGTACTACATGGAGGAAGTGGTGTGAAGACTGATACTGATACATATCTGTCAAAATGAGCATATGATATAAGAAGCTTTTCGTAAAATGCAGACATTGCATGGAATTGAAGTTCAAAATAGGTTGTCTCGTGATACTCCATGTCGATTGCGTTAGCAAAGATTCTCATCTCCAAAAGATGAAGAAACGTGGGTGAAAACGTTTAAAAACAAAACCGCTGCATTTCTCTTTATTTCAATTGTAACTTTGACATCCATGCATCCACCAGCAGGTCACAAAGATCACTGTCCATTCAAATCTATTCCTTCAGGAGTGCTAGCTCATCGTTTTTCCTCATCGTTTTTTTTGCAATACCGTACATTCCCACCATGATGGCGAATATCATCTGCATCCTCACTTGAGCAACATTGTCTTTCTCTCCAGTATAAACACACAGCAGAAGAAAATGCCATGATTACCTACTGGCAATTCAAGTAGTAATTTGGGGGTTGTTAAAACAAAATATGAATGGGTAATGCCATCTGCCAACCACTTAATAATTTTGTTACATAACCTTGTACACTCCAAGAATTATTATATTGGAAAAATGCAATCAGGTCTTTCACTTCTGGGAAGTGAGCTCTCTCTCTCTCTCTCTCTCTCTATTTCTTGCTCTCTCTCTCTGTCTCTCTCTCTCTGTCTCTCTCTCTGTCTCTCTCTCTCTCTCTCTCTCTATTTCTTGCTCTCTCTGTCTCTCTCTCTCTCTATTTCTTGCTCTCTCTCTCTCTCTCTCTTTCTCTTTTAGCCTGGTCAATGTCAAGGCAAATTACTAAGTGATATATTGCTAGTAGAGAACAATTAGTCACCCAGAAGCTAATTAAATTGTACGTAATCAAGTATGCTTAGTCAAACATAACGGGGACTGTGTATTTGTGAATTTAGAGACAATTTTGTCCATCGTCCATGAAAGGTCTTTTGTGTAGGCATACTGTATGTATCACACTCTCCCCCCCTTCCCCCCCCCCCCCCGTATCACTCTGCCTCTGTATCTCTCCCCTCTGTATCTCTCCCTCTCTCTATCTCCCTCTCTCTCTCTCTCTCTGTTTGTCTCTTCCTCTCTCTCTGTTTGTCTCTCTGTTTCTGTCTGTCTCTATACTGTAGGACTATCCTCTCCATAAATGTACTCCGTCTCTGGAGGCTTGTTTAGATATGACGCAGGAAAACCGAGGTCTTTTTTTTGTTGATGACATAAAGTGTATAATGCTTGACATTTCTGTATCTTATAACACATGCATAGCCCAGTGAAAATGCGCAAGTTCTTTGTTGCACACAATTTCCATACACTTACATAAAAAGAAAAAAAAAATGCATTTTTTGCGGCAGTTTGTCGCGACATATAATCTGAACAATCCTTAATTCTGTATCTCTATTCTTTTATTTTTATCCACTCCTTCCTTTTGACTCCCTCTCTGTCAAACTATTTAATTGTGTCCCAAATCCTAATCTTCTTTCTTTTGAAACTTCTGTTGCCGTACTTATTCCTTTGTTGATATCACAGTAAGAATTAGACAAATTTGGTAGGGGCAATTTAGCGGTCTTGATAGTGTTAATAAAATGGCAATGTTTTTACACTGCAAAGGCATGTAGTAATTGAGTTTCTGTTTCTATTTTTCTTTTAAAGCTTTAAAAAATCTTGTTGCAGAGTTGCTGAAGAGGAAAGAACATGTATGTTATTGTAAATTCATCTGGTGGACCTACTGCCTCGTGTAAATGTATCGAACACTTGATCAGGAGATGAGATGTGAATGGTATTGGAGTTTTTCTTTTTTCTTTTTTCATGTAGAATATTAAAAATTTAAAAATTTTGCACATCAACCACTTGAGAAAATAGAGATTCCAATAAAATAATATTTTCATTTTGTCAACGCACAAAGAAACATTGCAATTTTGACCTATAAATATTTCACTTTTGAGTAACCTTTGTTCTTCACTTTAATTAGTAAAGAAGTACTTACTTTTTTGCCATAGCCCCTAAAAATGTTAACTTTTAAACACTTTTGGAAACTTAAAAAAAGAGGAGGATAGGGCGATGATAGTTTGGGGTTTTGGGATATTTATTGCACACAATGAATACAAATACAAAACAAAACAAAAACATAGACAAAAATGTGATGCTTAATTATCTAATATAATGAAAAAGGATAATAAAGATTGCGACATCAAAATTAATTCATTCAGTCGAAAAGATCTTGTCTTTTAAGAAGGAGTTCAACTTGTTAACTTAATTCCCTAACCTAAAATACTGAACATCATGCTCATACTTTAAAGTAATTAACAAAATCAAATTTTAGAATCAGTCATTTTGATGATATATGTGCATCTGAACGCTGTATTGTACACAAACTGTATGCAAACTGTACGCTATCTGTACCGAACTGTACCGAACTGCACGCAAGCTGTACGCAAACCGTACGCAGACTGTACGCAGACTGTACGCAATCTGTAAGCAATCTGAACGCAAATTGTAAACAAACTGGTAAGGGCTTATCATGAGTGAGCGCTGATGATTGGACAGCTGCTGTGTCCAGGGATTCAATACTAGTTCCTCTACATGATGTTGTTAGCTACATGTACATGTAGTCCAAGCTCCTTTTGGGGTATAATGATTCTTTGCACATTTATTATTTTATTTGTTAAAGTTTTGTATCTATAGGCTATTAGACTAAGCGCTGTAAGAGCATCTATTAACGTGTTTAATTGTACCAGTAATCATCTATATACAAATATATAATCAAATACATGCAGCCATTAAGATAAATAGTAAACTCTGATATTATAATATAATGTTTCGCTATCATAATTAATTTGAATGTTTTGACCAGGCAGTAATGATACACCATGTACACTGTTAGTTTGATATTATATATCATAGTAACTAAAATTCTCTGTTGCTCTCTTTTTACTATTTTTCCCCATCAGTTTTGGATGCCTAGTTCAGGGTAACAAATCTCTCATTTGTGGCAATCATTGGTGTTGAACCATGTATGGGTTACCAATATGAGACAAAAATTGGTCATAGAATGCTTGGAATACATAACCGGTAGTCAACTGCCCACTTACTTTGTGCTACCTTTGAAGAAACCGATTCCATAGCATATCACGTACATCATATGAGGTTGTCCATACAATACATGTCAGCTTTTAATTAAATTAATTGCAATTTGATCACACAACTTGGTCTATATAATACCCTGTGTAGTTTTGATGACATACACCATATTTTGTTCAAAACTGGAGAAAAAAAAGTTACAATAAGAAATTTGCACTGACTTTAGAGATGTCCGACGTACAACATACTTGCCATGTCCATATGATATGCTGTCATTGGAAACGTTTTTCCTCATTTACTTGTTTATTAAAATGTTTTTTTATCAAAATGCTTTCTAAATGTCTCCCTAATATTTGTGTACATTTACCTCTGCATGTTTGCAGAATAAACAATTTATTGAACTATATTAAAATTGAATTAAATTGAAGTGAAGTGAATATCATAGATCATATAGATTAGAGCTGTACCAAGAATTACACATGTAGACTCCACCCCACACCTGGAACAAAAGACTATTGGGTAAAAAGACCTTAAATTGTCTATAGCATGTACTGATGGGGATAATTTCACTTCTGCGACTCAAATCATACATCATTAAAATGAGTGTTCTCAATCCTCTTGAAAACTATCATTTCTATTTTCAAAGGTATATTTTATTATAATGTGGCTGCTAGTGCTACATGTATTTTTCAGATAGTGGGGGTTCAATTCAATTACAAAAATCCATTTCCTGGTTCACGATACAAAATGAACAGGCTCAAATGACTTTTACGCCTAGAACAAGTGAAGCCTCCCTGTAGACTACCAAATGGTTTTAAAAAATATCCTAGGGAGAACTTTTACTTTTCAAAGAGCCTGCGAAATGAAAGTAAAAAATAAATTGATGTTCTGAAAATAATTGAGGCTCTGATTAGGGCCTGCTTCCAGCAGTCTTTGGTCTGGATGATGCACTGGAGGAACTTCTCCTCGGGGTCACCATGAACTTTCTCCTCCTCGTGCTGCCACCGTAATCTCGACTTTCGAGGTTGCTAACCGATCTTTTCCCAATGCAATGAAGCAGCTTATAGGGTGATTGCATGTCATTATACGACACGGGTGAGGGTAGGTAAGCATCAAAGCTAAAAGATGGCTGCTTCCGTGGGGATGGAGTCCTTGAGGTCTTCGACTTGGCAGAATTGTTGCTGATGTAGTTGTTGACCATCATTTCTTTGGTCTTTGGGTAGCTTACAGGTTTACCTTGAATGAGAAAGTCAATGGACAAACTCCTAGAGGGAGGACTGGGGTATGAACTTCTACTTCCCAACCTTGCTCTATCGCTGTCAGATAACGCTCTCTGGATGGAAGGGCTGTCCGATTCTTGGACTTCCTCCTCTTTAAAGGAAACATGCCTTTGATCACTGCTGGTAGAGTGTCTCCTGTGAGGCATCCTGGAAGACAGCTTCTGTTTCTGTCTCTCTCTCTCTCTCTCTTTCTGTCTGTCTCTATACTGTAGGACTATCCTCTCCATAAATGTACTCTGTCTCTGGAGGCTTGTTTACATATGACCAGGCACGTAGCCACGGGGGAGCACGGGGGGCACATGCCCCCCCCCCCTAAAATTTCCAAGATCGGTTGAACTTTTTTAGACCCCTTTTTTTTTACCTTGATCGATAACATGTACAGTATGCCCCCCCCCCCCCCCCCCAAACATCTAACTCTGGCTACGTGCCTGGGTTTGACGCAGGAAAACCGAGGTCTTTTTTTTGTTGATGACATAAAGTGTATAATGCTTGACATTTCTGTATCTTATAACACATAGCCCAGTGAAAATGTGCAAGTTCTTTATTGCACACAATTGCCATACACTTACATATAAAAGAAGAAAAACATTGCATTTTTTGCGGCAGTTTGTCGCGACATATAATCTGACAATCGTTAATTCTGTGTCTCTATTCTTTTATTTATCCACTTCTTCTTTTTTACTCTCTCTCTGTCAAACTGTTTAATTCTGTCCCAAATCTTAATCCTCTTTCTTCTGAAACTTCTGTTGACGTACTTATTCCTTTGTTGCTATCACAGTAAGAATAAGACAAATTTGGTAGGGGCAATTTAGCGGTCTTGATAGTGTTAATAAAATGGCAATGTTTTTACACTGCAAAGGCATGTAGTAATTGAGTTTCTGTTTCTATTTTTCTTTTAAAGCTTTAAAAAATCTTGTTGCAGAGTTGCTGAAGAGGAAAGAACATGTACATGTATGTTATTGTTATGTTAAATTTATCTGGTGGACCTACTGCCTCGTGTAAATGTATCGAACACTTGATCAGGAGATGAGATGTGAATGGTATTGGAGTTTTTCTTTTTTCTTTTTTCAAGTAGAATATGAAAATGTTAAAAATTGTGCACATCAACCACTTGAGAAAAATAGAGATTCCAATAAAATAATATTTTCATTTTGTCAACGCACAAAGAAACATTGCAATTTTGACCTATAAATATTTCACTTTTGAGTAACCTTTGTTCTTCACTTTAATTATTAAAGAAGTACTTACTTTTTTGCCATAGCCCCTAAAAATGTTAACTTTTAAACACTTTTGGAAACTTAAAAAAAGAGGAGGATAGGGCGATGATAGTTTGGGGTTTTGGGATATTTATTGCACACAATGAATACAAATACAAAACAAAACAAAAACACAGACAAAAATGTGATGCTTAATTATCTAATATAATGAAAAAGGATAATAAAGATTGCGACATCAAAATTAATTCATTCAGTCGAAAAGATCTCGTCATTTAAAAAGGAGTTCAACTTGTTAACTTAATTCCCTAACCTAAAATACTGAACATCATGCTCATAATTTAAAGTAATTAACAAAATCAAATTTTAAAATCATTTGATCATTTTGATGATATATGTGCATCTGAACGCTGTATTGTACGCAAACTGTATGCAAACTGTACGCTATCTGTACCGAACTGCACGCAAGCTGTACACAAACCGTACGCAGACTGTACGCAGACTGTACGCAGACTGTACGCAATCTGTAAGCAATCTGAACGCAAATTGTACGCAAACTGGTAAGGGCTTATCATGAGTGAGCGCTGATGATTGGACAGCTGCTGTGTCCAGGGATTCAATACTAGTTCCTCTACATGATGTTGTTAGCTAGTCAAAGCTCCTTTTAGGGTATAATGATTCTTTGCACATTTATTATTTTATTTGTTAAAGTTTTGTATCTATAGGCTATTAGACTAAGCGCTGTAAGAGCATCTATTAACATGTTTAATTGTACCAGTAATCATCTATATACAAATATATAATCAAATACATGCAGCCATTAAGATAAAAAGTAAACTCTGATATTATAATAAACAATGTTTCGCTATCATAATTAATTTGAATGTTTTGACCAGGCAGTAATGATGCACCATGTACACTGTTAGTTTGATATTATATATCATAGTAACTAAAATTCTCTGTTGCTCTCTTTTTACTATTTTTCCCCATCAGTTTTGGATGCCTAGTTCAGGGTAACAAATCTCTCATTTGTGGCAATCATTGGTGTTGAACCATGTATGGGTTACCAATATGAGACAAAAATTGGTCATAGAATGCTTGGAATACATAACCGGTAGTCAACTGCCCACTTACTTTGTGCTACCTTTGAAGAAACCGATTCCATAGCATATCACATACATCATATGAGGTTGTCCATACAACACATGTCAGCTTTTAATTAAATTAATTGCAATTTGATCACACAACTTGGTCTATAATACCCTGTGTAGTTTTTATGACATACACCATATTTTGTTCAAAACTGGAGAAAAACTGACTTTAGAGATGTCTGACGTACAACATACTTGCCATGTCCGTATGATATGCTGTCATTGGAAACGTTTTTCCTCATTTACTTGTTTATTAAAATGTTTTTTTATCAAAATGCTTTCTAAATGTCCGTACATGTACAACATGTATGGAATCTCCCTAATATTTGTGTACATTTACCTCTGCATGTTTGCAGAATATACAATTTATTGAACTATATTAAAATTGAATTGAATTGAAGTGAAGTGAATATCATAGATCATATAGATTAGAGCTGTACCAAGAATTACACATGTAGACTCCACCCCACACCTGGAACAAAAGACTATTGGGTAAAAAGACCTTAAATTGTCTAAAGCATGTACTGATGGGGATAATTTCACTTCTGCGACTCAAATCATACATCATTAAAATGAGTGTTCTCAATCCTCTTGAAAACTATCATTTCTATTTTCAAAGGTATATTTCATTATAATGTGGCTGCTAGTGCTACATGTATTTTTCAGATAGTGGGGGTTCAATTCAATTACAAAAATCCATTTCCTGGTTCACGATACAAAATAAACAGGCTCAAATGACTTTTACGCCTAGAACAAGTGAAGCCTCCAGGTAGACTACCAAATGGCTTTAAAAAATATCCTAGGGAGAACTTTTACTTTTCAAAGAGCCTGCGAAATGAAAGTAAAAAATAAATTGATGTTCTGAAAATAATTGAGGCTCTGATTAGGGCCTGCTTCCAGCAGTCTTTGGTCTGGATGATGCACTGGAGGAACTTCTCCTCGGGGTCACCATGAACTTTCTCCTCCTCGTGCTGCCACCGTAATCTCGACTTTCGAGGTTGCTAACCGATCTTTTCCCAATGCAATGAAGCAGCTTATAGGGTGATTGCATGTCATTATACGACACGGGTGAAGGTAGGTAAGCATCGAAGCTAAAAGATGGCTGCTTCCGTGGGGATGGAGTCCTTGAGGTCTTCGACTTGGCAGAATTGTTGCTGATGTAGTTGTTGACCATCATTTCTTTGGTCTTTGGGTAGCTTACAGGTTTACCTTGAATGAGAAAGTCAATGGACAAACACCTAGAGGGAGGACTGGGGTATGAACTTCTACTTCCCAACCTTGCTCTATCGCTGTCAGATAACGCTCTCTGGATAGAAGGGCTGTCCGATTCTTGGACTTCCTCCTCTTTAAAGGAAACATGCCTTTGATCACTGCTGGTAGAGTGTCTCCTGTGAGGCATCCTGGAAGACAGCCTCTGTTTCTGGTCCTCACCGTCTCTCCTCTCATCGGCTTCCAATCGGTAATTCACGCCTTGCTTGCGTTCGGTATAATCCATGACGTTCAGGTTAAGCTTTTTGGCTTTCAGTTTCACCTTCAGGATCTCCGTCTCAAAGCTCTGAAGACTCTGTTTCTTGGCAAGGGTCAGGTGGGACATGGTTCTACAAAGCTCGAGGTTCTCCCGCTCGTTAAGCAGGGACACCCTGTGAGAGAACTCAGCGACTGAATGACGCCTCATTTTCAATGTAAAGTAAGTTCACAATATAGTCACAATCCCCTTCAAAGATCTCCTTTAGAAAGGTTGACCAAAGTTTGGCGTTTCACAGTCACCTTCAACATGTCTACCATACAAAGTATGCACTCAAAATAAAGATCACTGTAATCACTGACAGAACTCTACCGCCGAGATCCAAGATCTAGTAAATGGCTCCTCAATGTTATTACCTTCTACATGAAGGACTCAATGCGTCATTATACACAGCTAATATACGTTGCTGTAGAATGAATTTCCTCAAGTACATCAATGAAATCTTAACAAACACAAATTGTTCCAAACAAATAACTATGTATGATTACAATCTTAGGGAACATGAATGCACATGAATGAATCGTTGATTGTAGCCTGTATCCTTTGACATCATATACACTTTGCATTAATATCAACATTTTCTAAGCTATGCACATATGACATGATTACAAACTACAAAGTCCTTTTAATGTCATTGGACCGATTGTTTCTTCCCAGTATAAATATGTATTTATTTATTGATTAGAGAACTATATGAAGGTAATATGGATTTTGCATTGTAAATACATGTATGTGCAACGTATTGCAAGATAAGAGTCACAATTATCTCTGAATGAAAATGTTGAAAAACATATTCTGCAAATCTTAACGTCTGGAAGTGTACTTTTGCTCAAGTCAGCAGGCTCTAATTTATTTTATCATCTGCGATTCCAACAGGAAATAAAATAACATAATGTAAAATGAAACTACTTCCATCTACAAAGCGTATTTCACAAGTTGAGGAGGGAAGGTGATGATGACAGCAAGCAAACATAAGTACTCCAAACTCGATCAATAACAGTGGGCAAGCAATACATCAGAGTGAAATGCAAGATTTCCCGAACGGACGTTGCATGATCACTGAAGTGCACGTTCAAAAGCTCTCATGGGTTGGTCGGTTGAGCTCCAATTGTCCTCAATCCATCAGAAAAATGTTGGTGAGACCAAACTTCAAGAGGTTACACATCGTGGAAAACAGATTCCGGGGTTCACCAATGACTTTTCCTCTGAGGTTCTGTGGCTGTTTCAAACTTTCAATTATTAACTCTTCAGTTGTTGCCAGGAATGATGGGCATTAGTATGATCCATGTGTTCACTCAAGTTCAATGGTACTTAAAATATTGAATCCGTTTTGTCTTGTGCTTGTGAAAAGGGTAAACTGATTATCAGCATGATAAATGTCGTACCGATGTTTGAAGGAAAGCAAGAATAATCTTTAAAACATGACTCTTTGAAAAAATCCACAACGCTCACAAATTTTAAATGCTATTCATGAGTGATTTGGCAATAGTTTGTTTTTTCTCCACAGGACAGGCTGCATGGTTTAAATCTTGATTCAGATCAGAGTTCTACTGATGATGCAGATGAATTGATTTTGGTGTCAATAATGTTATTGAAACTGAAGCACTATTTCAACAATGTCAACGTTTTTTCCACTGTAAATTTTTCCCAGAATAACACATCCGTACCTCATTCAGTTCAAAGCTTTGTACAAAGGGGCACATGAATGATACTACTAATACCATTTTGTCAGTCTAAAGCATCAATTCGGTGAAGATTCTTCTTGCCATAGCCTTTCAACAGAAAGATGAATATCGACTAGTATACCGATGCTATTCATATACCAATGACAGCTATAATTCTTCCAGATGAAAGCAATCAAAGCATCCATATTGGCAACACTTCTTCATTTATACAGCAGCTTGTTCAATACCGGTATCTAAGAAATAATGCTACAGCTGTTTGTTGAGGTGAACACATCAATTCATAAGAGTATCATGGATTTTACAGGAGGCAAAAATGTCCAAAACCTCTATCCATTTGTAAAAGAGTTCGCACATCTCGTAATTAGAGTTTGATGACTGTTCACTGTAGATTTGCAAGTAATATCCACTTTCATCTACTTTCAATGCCAAAATTATGCAGAAATTCAAAAAGTGAGCAGATATTTCCGTTTGGCTTGTACAGTTTCTGAAGAGGAGTGCCTCCTCTCTAGTCAAAGTTGAGTTCTAAATGGTTATCCATAGCTATACAGTGATGTGACATGTAACTTATTTTTTACGACAATCTGGCACCCTACCCCCCCCCCCCCCATCTTTTATTCATGGTTAGAATTACGTGCCTCCCTCTGATTCAAATGCATTAGGGAGATGCATCTCGATAATCCAAATTTAGCCACGGATGGCATTCACTATTAATCGCCTTACTTCTTCTTTTCTATTGAAGCCTCGTTTGATAGAAATGAAAGGAACTATTTGGGGCTCTATGTTCACTGAGCTGTGAATCTATTGGAGGTTCTGAAAGGCAGTGATGCCAGACAAAGAGAATAATCCTACAAAATCTGAAAGTGGGGAAACTTTTTCAAAAGGGATTTTAGGAAGTATTTGCAAACAGTTATATGTAGAAGAACAAAAGAATGAAGGAGATGTTTTTTGTGATTCCTGCCTCAGTTATAGCACGATTCTGATTGACCTAGGATATTTAAAAGAAAACTAGATAATGTTTTGAAGGTATAAGTGTGCATTAATCCTACCAAATCTGAAAGTGGGAAACTTTTACAAAAAAGGGGATTTTAGTAAGTATTTGCAAACAGTTATATGCAGATTTGCAGATGAACCAAAGAATAAAGAGATGTTTATTGTAATTCCTCAGCCTCAGTCATAGCATGGTTCTGATTGAGCTAGGGTATTGGTACTTAAAGGAAACCAGAGAATGTTTAGAATTATAAGTGTGCAAGTAAATGGAGTTCGGAGTATATTTTTATATTTCTTTTGTGGGGAATCATAAAGTAGGCTTGATATCAGTGCACACCATAGAGTACCGAAGCTGTGACATCATAAAAATCTATTTTTTTAGAATTTCTCAATTAGTCTTCATTTTCCGAAAGAGCATAAAAATAATGTCCAAATGTCGAAAACCAATATATGTTAAGTATTGGCTGAGATATGACCATCTGAATAAATATATTTCCTATAGCACGGATGGCCAACCTTTTAAAGTTCGCGGGCCACAGCTAACGATAGGCATTACTTGGCGGGCCATAGGTAGTCTTCTCCCCCCCCCCCCCCCCCAAACAAAAAAAATACTCGTGCAATACGTGTACACACCTGCAATTTTGCAAAAACATTTCAAACATATTTCTTGATTCACAACATTAAAGGGAAAGTCCACCCCAGGATTTTTTTTAGCTGACGATATAGACCTAATAATACCATGAAGAATGATACAAGTCTCATTAAAATCCATGATCACATAACGAAGATATATCGACTTTTTTATCGAAAATCAGCCGCCCCCCAAATGCAAATGCGTTACATGGGCAAAAAACGATCGCCAAAAAATAACCGATAGTATCGAAATTGTGACGTATGTTGCGAGCTGCCTTCTTATTTCGCAGACATTCACTTTCGCTCGCGGTACACTGTTATCGCACTGACACGACGAATCATGAATGAAAGTGAAAGCGAAAGTGAATGTCTCCGAAATAAGAAGGCAGCTCGCAACATACGTCACAATCGTTTCATGCCCATGTAACGCATTTGCATTTGGGGGGCGGCTGATTTTCGATAAAAAAGTCGATATATCTTCGTTATGTGATCATGGATTTTAATGAGACTTGTATCATTCTTCATGGTATTATTAGGTCTATATCGTCAGCTAAAGAAAATCCTGGGGTGGACTATCCCTTTAATTTGTTTATTTACAAAATGAAATTAACACGGCAAATAATGTTAATGCTCGGGGGGGATACTCAAATTTGGCTTGGACGGGGTTGTGCCGCTCAAGCCTCGAAACCCCTACCCATTATTAGGGGTCATTTTTCTGAAAAAAATATCAATTTTCCACAATTTTCAGGTGTTTTGGGGGTGTTTGGGGGATTTTTTGTGACAAAGTCACCCATTAGAGCGGTACACCCTATGTGAATACCCCCCCCCCCCCCCCCCCCCCCCGGGTGTTAATGTCGTTAATGTAATGTAATGAGAGGAGTCTTGGGAGTTTTGTATCAACCATGTAACGATTCAATATGTTGTGAATGATGGGAACAAATTATGGAAATAGAGATAGCTGTTTGTAAATGTTTTACCCTATTTCATCGCTGCTATGCGGACCGCATTTCATTGATCAGCTATTTTTATTATCACTTCTTTAATGCTCCGCGGGCCGCACCAGAAAAGCTCGCGGGCCGCATGCGGGCCGCGGGTTGGCCACCCGTGTCCTATAGGAACTCAGTGTTATTTGCTCTGGCTCGTAATGGTAAGGACTCTTGTAGCGTGCCCCCATTTAAAACAATTATACAATAACAATTAACATTACATTTAATTAAAAAAATGAAACTATTAAAATAACTTAAGTACTAAATACGATTTAATGGTACTGGTTGGCATCTCTGTATACCTCAAAGAAAAGTGGCAACATAACAAAAATGTAGCAAACTGTTCTATTGTAAGACAGTTAAATTATTATTTGTATTTTCCATTTTGACTAAGAATGAGCTTCGTAGACATGTGACAAGTTGTTAATCTGATATCTCTCCCGCATTGTACAGGTGCCCTCTATATATATTAAACCAAATGCATTTCTGTCTATTTTGTCTCACTTTCTTAATTTTAACTCAGTCATTTCTTGCATTCCTGTACAATCTGCACAGTTCTTTTCACCCCCCCCCCCCCCCCCCCCCAGGCTATCTACATGTACCAGTCTATCTGGTTCTCTCTCTCTCTCTCTCTCTTTCTCTATCAGGCTGAATTACAACATACATAGAAAGGACATAAAGACTATTATCATTAACCACCTCCCCCCCCCCCCCCCCCAAAAAAAAAAAAAATAGCATGTCTGCTGCCCTCTTTAGACAAAAACAGTTCAGGCTCCTATGGCACAGGTGAACAATGATACAAGTAAAGTTCTTAGGATGTACATCTAGGAAAAATTGTAAGAGCAATGACAAAATTACATATGAGGCGAGTTTGTAAAGAAGTGATAAAATGATGATTTTAAGATGATGCTCAAAATATAAAAATGATAGTTTTATGCTACAATAAGGGCTGGAATGGTCTATAAAAAGCAGCTGAGAAATTTAAAGTTCCCTGAATGTTCTTATTTGTACTGATATCCCAATTATAAAAAAAAGGGCAAGATATTTTGGATGGATTATGTAATCAAATGATAACATAGGTCAAGTTCTAAATGATTTTGTAATTAAATATTAGGCCTCGTAATGATAACTATTGATTTGTAACACAAGTCTGTGTATATCTGCAGACAATTTACCCTGATGTAATTCTCAATTGCTATGTACATGTTTACAATTTTTTTCAAAGTTAACTCCATTATTTCTGATCACCGCTTATCATAATTTATATCGTGCACTGTATTTCTTTTAAATCCGAATCAGCTCCATATTTTACACCCTCAGTAGTTTTATTAGTTCCAGACATTGCTCAAAGTTTATTCAGTTGCACAGCACCCGCTTCAGGTAAATGTCATGTTATGTTTGGCTTGTATACATGGATGTGTTCTCTTCTTTTTTTTCCCTCTCTTTTTGGGGGATGCTTATAAATTTACATAATGTGACAGTAATTGCTTCCTTTTTTTCTCTCTCTTATACTTGCAATTCATTATCTATTGTACATGTATCTTGCTACTCTGTGCTATTTATTTATGTAAAGTTACATGGATTGGAAAAGAAGACCTTCAGGTTATAGTTATTTAGTTAATCTTTTTCTTTTCCTGGCATCCATGTGACTCGTTTCCAACCTTACTATTGTTTTGAATTCACCCTTTTCTTGATTTTGTTTTGCTGAATGAAAGATGATAATACTGTAATGATATTTATAATACTATTAGAAGATCAATTGTAGTGAACTCCCAAGTATTTCTGCATAGACTGGTGTGTTGGCTCAGTCAGTAGAGCGTCCGCCTCACAACCGGGAGGTCGTGGGTTCGAACCCCGGCCGCGTCATACCAAAAGACTTTAAAAGACGGGAGTTGCTGCTACCTTGTTTGGCGTTCAACAATAAGGGATAGAGCAACGTCGATCTGGCGCTGCTCAGTGGCTGCCGGGCTCACGATCAATTGGGCAAAAAGAATTTCCATTTTCGTTTTAAAATTTGGAGTGGACTGAAAGATTATTGTGTTCATAAATCATATGAGGTCATGAACAGATAATGAAGCATCCTCTTGTGGCTTTTCAAAGTCCTTTTATCTCTTATTAATGTACCGGTAACTTGACTTGAGACATGTACTTGAGACAGATACATATATCAGACACTCATTATAAGAAACTTAATTAATGAAAAATGAGATTAATGAGAAATTAGGGCAGTGTTCCAACATGCCCCTAAAACATGTCTAATCTAACACAAATTTCAATTAGATAATGGGATTGCCGTTATCTTAATACGCTAATGACGGTTTGGGAAACGATGCCCAGTTCTCACCTGATTGTCCTGGTGTGTGCCTTGAGAGACATGGCCTGAACATACTCAGATTCACTCAGTGTGAACACATCTTACTCAAATTTTAATTAGATAATGGGATTGTCTGTTAACCTTACGCTAATGACGATTTGAGAAACGATGCCCAGTTCTCACCTGATTGTCCTGGTGTGTGCCTTGAGAGACATGGCCTGAACATACTCAGATTCACTCAGTGTGAACACATCTAACTCAATTTCAATTAGATCATGGGATTGTCTGTTAACCTTACGCTAATGACGGTTTGGGAAACGATGCCCAGTTCTCACCTGATTGTCCTGGTGTGTGCCTTGAGAGACATGGCCTGAACATACTCAGATTCACTCAGTGTGAACACATCTTACTCAAATTTCAATTAGATAATGGGATTGTCCGTTATCTTACACTAATGAGGGTTTGGGAAACGATGCCCAGTTCTCACCTGATTGTCCTGGTGTGTGCCTTGAGAGACATGGCCTGAACGTACTCAGATTCATTCAGTGTGAACACATCTAACTCAAATTTCAATTAGATAACAGGACTGTCCGTTATCTTACACTAATGAGGGTTTGGGAAACGATGCCCAGTTCTCACCTGATTGTCCTGGTGTGTGCCTTGAGAGACATGGCCTGAACATACTCAGATTCACTCAGTGTGAACACATCAGCTGCTTGGTTCGACTGCAAGTACAAAGATCAAAGATACATGAACACAAAATCTACATTTATGTAAACAAATTCTCAGTGAAAAAATGTTGTTGATATGATTATCTGTCATCTTTGTTTAAAAAAATAGTCAAACACAACACAAACAAAGAAGTGATCATTTCATACCCAGGTCTATGACACGGTGTAGTAGAAATGGTTAGTGTGTCATTGTCAGGGTGTACAAAAACAAATACAACATACATATGGAACATTAATTCTGAAGGTACTTAAATGAAACAAATTGCAAAGTTGCCTAGATGATATAGAGACATGGTATGAACGTACTACGATTCAGACTTCAGAGTGTGAAGTGTACAAAGGTCTCAATAACAGGGATTAGAGTACATTTTATGTGTGTTTAAATGGATAGTGACATAAAAGTGGCACATGAATCTCTCCCCCAATGTTTGAAATACATATGAGGAAATTATGAGGATGCTGGTTATTCGCAAGTGATGTTAAATTATAAAAGACAGCAAACTGTATAATGAAAGATCTTTTGTTTTTTCAAATTCCAGGTCTAGGTTGAAACGCCATTTATCTAACTATATAATTTGTTGTTAGGTGATAGAGCAGAAATTGGTTTGCAATTTAACATTTCTGGCTATAGCACTATTTTGAACTAAATGTATCTTATTTTCATTGCAAATAAAAATGCTCCTAATTGCAACGTATTAACCCGTTTACTACTGAATTCTCATGTTCCCCATAGATCTAATACAAAAACCACCTGTCAAATGGGCACCCCCTGCAATTTTCCTGGAATAAACCTCTATCTATCGCTGTTTATGGTTGTGGCCTCAGCAGGAGAGAACACTCTTCTCACTAAAAGGGGGGAAAATGTGACCTGGGGGTGTTTCATAAAGCTGTGCGTAAAGTTAAGAATGACTTTACAAATGATTTAAATATGAAGAGCCAAATGGGATGCCCAAAGTTTTTCCTGACATTTTAATACAGTGTGACTGTATTTCCAAATAATCTCAAATTAAATTGTAGCCCAAAATACATCTGCATCTTTCAAAATTAGCTTATAAAATTATATATACAATTAAGAGGAATTGAGAATCCCATTTAGCTCTTCGCATTCAAGTAATTCGTAAAGTCATGCGTAACTTTACGCACAGCTTTATGAAACACCCCCCAGGACGCTTTTGTTCAATGCTGAGCCCTAGATGTATCATCCTGTGTAAGCTCTGACATATTCTTCAACATTTTATCATTTTTTGGTATGACAAAAAGGGTACCTTTTACAAGATTGTACAACTCTCTGCTTCCTACTCCTAAATATTTACATATGCCTAGAAGAAGGGCATAAGCATACAGAAAGACATGTTATGTAAATTTCCACAAATACCCTACTTTTCAAGTTTTAACCCATCTTTAAACAAATCTACACGGCACACTTCATTTCTTGCTTGCTAGATCATCAAAATTATTTACAGCAATAGATTATTACTGCTCTACATTATTTGTCTATCCTTGATTGATTATGCAACTCCAAAAATGAAACATCTGACCGAAATTTCTGTTTGCATCATTCTGCCCGGCACACAATGATCATGTTGGTACAGTAAACAATTACTTACAGCAGTAACAAACTGATTCTTCTGTTCTGAATGGGGATTCCACTCTGCGACACTGATATCCCATTTCATGGTCGTCTTGTGTTTGACCCTCTGTGGTTTACAATGGGGGATGTCGGATAGACACAGCACATCTATCCCCCTCCGCCTAGCGATGAAAACAAGACAAACTATGGTTATGACTTCAATGGATGTCTCTTATAATCTCTTTCTCTTGCACTTTCATTTTTTTCTGCTTGTTTTTTTTATATATCACATTATCTCTTTATATTTACCCTGTGACCAAAATGTTCTAAAGTCACCAAATACTGAATGCTGTACGCTCATTTTTAAGTTCAGATAACATTGGACTTACGTGCAGGATAGATATTCAAATTATAATATTAAGTCAAATATATTAGGCAAATTTTAATTCACTATCTGGTCATATTTCTTTACACCTTTCTCAAAGGCAAAATTTCAGGTATTCATGTGAAATGTAGTGGTACATAAAAGTCATTCAGCATACCAAATGCATGACAGTTAAAATATTCTGCATAGAGGCAGAACTACACCGGATCTCAGTTGAGCTAGTGCATATTGATTAGGTTTAATTATAGCGAAAGTCCACAAACTTAATCAGATAAGTCTGATTACCATCTGAATTCAGATGTACATGTACCAACAATACCCTAAAACTGCCTTTTTATGTCCCAGGTGCATGTTAGCATCCACTAGACGATCTAGAGGATGTCTTAAATCTCACTTCAAATGTTAAAGAAGGAATACTTACCCTGCCAAGAGTACAAAATCTCCAGTAGAATCCAGTGCCATGGCAGTGGCCTGTAAATAAAAAATAAAAAGACAATAAATTACATACTATAAAAAATATGAGTTACATGTATGTAGCTCTCATACAACAGTGGTAAATACAAATGTGACTTCGGTTTATTATTATGGTTGTCAGACTTTACACATTTGTCTACAAGATGTTGCTCAAGACTAGACTATCTGACTTTATACGATACTAACAGGAAAATAAATTTTTCATTTTCACACTCCTTCCAATTAACCAGTGCACAAGCCTCATATCAGATTGTTCTGCACCCTTTTTTGTATTGTATAGCAATAGCCTACACATGTCACCATCTGGTAAAATCAGGATAAATCATGACCAAAGATAGTGTGGCCAGACTCACTAGCTTCAGATGCACGAGCAATGTGTATATTTACTAATTTAGACCTCAGAGCTAGAGCGAGTATGACTATTGCTTCTGTGGCATATGCACATGCATTAAAAAAAAAAAATTGGTCCAACAGAACATGATTAAGATTTAGAACATAGTTAGTGTTTGAAACTCTATTATTTTTTTTCTGGAACTATAAAACAAAGGAAAAGAATTTGAGACCTTGAGTCTAGACAAATTCTTTTGAAATTTCTTGCACAAGTTCATAAATCTACTGCAAATAAGAATGGCATTATGATTATCGTGTAATAGGAAACCCCCATTTGCGCCACACAGTAGGCTACAACAGAAGAGCTTAGTTCGTCATCGTACACAAATCTGTCGTAGATCTACAATAGATTTATCACTATGTTGGACACATAAATTCATAATGTTTTTGTCATTGACATTGTGATATCATCAAATTTGTTTTTTGATTGGTTATTTTTCATGCAAAGCGGTCCAAAGAAACAAGTGCCATGTTTATGATATAATTTGCGATTGTCCCGTGTCATTTTGTTTACATTCTGACGAAACTTTTAGAATAAAATGAGACTAGAGTGACAGTCAAGGTGAGCAGTTTACCTGTATTCTGTAGCATACTCCTAAAACTAAACTAGTGTACTTTTGTATCCATTAGTTACAATACAATTGCGCACCGACGAAGAGGTGCGCGCGGGCAGGCCCCGCGGGCGTGAAGTAAGAGACCGTAAACTTCACGCACGCTCGGGGGCCTGCACCCCTTCGTCGTATACGGTATGCAATTGTATTGTAACTATGCAGCGGTTTGCCGTGAAACCTGTAACTGAGAAAGTGTATATTATAATGTCTTCGTTTTTAGGAAAAATACTCCAAAAAAGATAAGAAATTGACACAAAAGGGCTAAGAAGAAATTTAACGACTTTATATTTATTATTATGACCATTATTTGAACAATTGATGAAGATTAAGTTGATTTTGTTGATGTTTTAGTAGGGTATCTCCACGCCGAAGTTGCGGGTAAAAACTGGATACGAAAGTAGATCTACACTAGCGCTAGCGCCACTGAACTTGTTTAGACACAAGCGGAATACATGTATGTTTACTAACATCAATGGGCATACGTGGGGCACTACACAAAATACGTAGGTAAATTCTGAGCTTCATACATCTACTTGTCATGTTATTAATGAAAAATGTGTGTTCATTCATTCGTCTCGTACACCTCTTATCATTTGTAATTACCTGAGATTCTGAGCAGTTTTGTATAGAAACATTTTCAGCCGTCCAAGTCCACCGAGCTGACATTTTTCCAGCAGTTATCGATTCGATGTGGCCTAGATATCGATATTCACCCCGTTTCGACAATCTGAGCTGCCACCCCCCCCCCCCCCCCCCCCCCCCACCTCTTGAATTCCCGTTCATCCAGGCGCGTAGCCAGGGGGGGGGCGGTGGGGGCGGTCGCCCCCCCCAAAACGCCGGCCAAAAAAAAAAGAGAGAGAAAGAGAGAAAAAAAAGAAAGAGGAC